>OZ038390.1:49210799-49446598 GCA_964036045.1 Eutreptiella sp. 'Long Island Sound 2002'
GTGGTCGCTCTTCGAAGCGATGAAAATTATTCGGGCGGTACATCCGGCAGGCGGTTCATAAGAGGAAAGGAACAGGGCAATCCCGAACGGGCAGGGGAAGGGTGGTCCCCAATAGCAAAGAAGAGGGCGATCCCTCTGAGGTAGGGACACGGGGTGGTCCCTAACAGGCAGGAGCAGGGGGGGGTCTCTGACAGTCAAAAAAGGAATGAAGGAGGGAAAGCCGAGTCCATTACACCGAGGCCGGCGGTTGGAAGGTCACGTGAAGATCGCTGATTGGAGGGTCACCTGGCGTACACTGTGGTGGGGCAGTGTGAAGGGCAGTCCCTGAGGCCCGCTTTACAGCAAACAACGCAACAGTTTGTGTCCTTATCGACCGTTGCTGAGCGGAGGTTTGGTGGCGACCAGCGGGTCGTCAGGCGTTTGTTGAGGGAATAAGGCGTGCCTCACGGCACAGGCAACAACGATCGGGCAGGAACAAACCCGGTTCAGCACTTGGTCCACTTTTTGCATTTGCTGCAACACTGAGGCCGTTGTTGGCCGGCCCCTGTGTGCGTACCGCTTTTTGGTCGGGGCCGCAGTCAGCCCGAGCGTCTGGCCCAAAGGCGGCGCCTGGAAACAACATTCCAAATGAAATTCCAGGCCTCATCGTCATCGACACTGGGAGCTTGATCAATCACACCGACAACACAGGCATCGCCCCCACACGGCACTTAACTGCTTTTCAGGGGCGTTTCAAAACAGGATGGAAATGGAACCGGGGTTGTCAAATGGCTGTCGACTTGATTATACATTATTTTTTCCCCAAAAAAAACCTCCTGAGAATGCTATGCCATGCCAACGGATGCTGTGATTGCTCAAGCATCGTGAGTAGTGAACAGGGTTGAGGTGCACAGGATGCAAATGGGTTCGGTGGCATAAACATTTAAAATGTGTAACTTTTTGTTTTCTCTGTGGGTTGCTTGGAAATCAGTCTTCATTGGCATTCATTGTGCACCTGCATCTAGAAATGGCAGGAATAGCACCCGGCGGCAAAAAGGTGATCGCGAAAGCGTCCTTCTGGACCCTTCTCCTCCTTGGGGGAGGGACCCCAAGCACCCTGTGCATGCATCTGCTGGATAGATACACGGTCCCAGACGTCACCCCTGGCATTTGCCACCGCTGTTGGTCTTTCCAGCCCAGACACTCCCAGATTCGAAGCTGTGTTGTCGGGCATCCTAGCTACATTTGTTTATTTGCTGCGCTCAGTACTCCTGCCAAGCTGCGTTCTTTTTGCCATGCACCTGAACGTACCCACCAGCCACCAGCCATGGGAGCGCTTACTGAGCGCTGCAGGGTAAGGGTAATGAGCTTTAGGGTAATTGGCACCGCATCAAACTTCCTCAATTTTGGGTGAAGGAAGTAGGAAGGAAGACACCACAATGCCAAACAAGCCCCAAATGCATATGTCCACTTAGCCACCAGTGAGCCGCAGGTACAAAAGGCTACAATTTCCCCTGTACCACGATAACTACCCATTGGGCACCGCAGGATTAGCATCCCCCATGCCCCTGCCAGCTCAAAGACACACGTCCCGGTGCAAGGGCAACGGCGTCTCCAAAGTGCATCCGTCTCGTAAAGCGGCCTGCAATACGCTCACCTTCTGCACCTTGCCTCACCCCTGCCCCTAGCTGCAGGCCTGGCAATCGGCATAATGGGCACATCGTCTTGACGGGCCACGATGACAATTGCTTGGCGCCCCAATTATGGGCCAGTCATGGGTACAAGGCCTCACCTAGTTGTTGAAGGGCTGCTGAGGTTACAAACAATGTGTGTCAAATGATCCATGGGCTGTGCACCATCATCCGTTACCAAGCACAGGCCAGCTGAAGGGGAAAATTTTTGCTGCATAGTGAAAGGGTGTGGGCCATGTAGACAAAATGTGTCAAATGATCAGTGAACACTTTGTTACAGCCCCTGCTGATTGCAGGCACAAAATGACATTACATGGGTTTGCCAAAAGATGTCAGTTGCAGGTTCAGGCTGCATGCGCTGTGCTTGCCAGTTGCTGCCACGACAGAGCGAATCAGGCCACAACGTTGGTAGCAGCTACATTGGGCTGGATTGCGGTCAGGCTACAAACCACGACTTTTTACCATCTCAGCGCTCAGGACTATAGGCCCATCTTCTTGGGCTGGGGTCTGGAATGGAGGACATTGCTGCTTCATGATGTGTCATGTCCGCCATTGTGCTCTGTCATTTGTCATTTGGACGGATTACACTTTTATATACAAAATTCCCGAGGTTCAGGCACGGGTCATGAGAACATTTACATCCAGGAAAGGGCAGATATCACCAAGATAGACAATGCGTGCAACGTGTCAAAAAAAATGGCTTTTGAGAAAAAAGGTTTTTCCTTCCATGGACACTTAACACTTTTACACACACAATTCACAGGGCACAAACATTGACAGACCCGGCACATACCAACAAGATGGATTGTCACAAGCAGCTTCACAAATACTCCAATGAATGGTAAATAATACCAAGAAGCAAGATGCATGCATGCGTAAATAGTGCCCATGAAAATATTTTCCGAGAACATTTCACACTCTTGCACGGTCAATGTGCACAATTTAGGCACAAATCAAAACTTTGGCACTCTGGTTACATCCGTTGCAGGCACCTCCCGAGCGTGTCTATTGGAAAGCATGGTGCTAGCAAGTGAGCGAGGTGGCAGGAGCTTTCCAGCGCAGGTTAACGGTGCAGGTGTAGTGCAAGTGCACCATTCCAGCGCACAGTGCATTTGCTGGTGGGCTCACAATGTCCGATGCACAATAGGAGGTCTCTGGTCAATTCTACACAGGAGTCTGTGGTGTGCTCTGCGTAATACATACCGCGGATATGATTTTGCTTTCATGGCTTGTGCCCCGCCGATTGACATTGCTGTCGCGAGACGGCCATCGAATCAATGCACTACAAAATCACTGGGCCTGAATTCTGCCAAATTTTGCACAGGTACAAGACATGCACCTGTGACATGCTGCGGTTCATGTAATACGTACAAGGATTTGGCTTGGTGTCCCCCACAGCGGCAGTGGTCCCCAATTTGGCAGCAGCACTCGAGGGCCTCGATTTGTAGGAAGTAGTCTGCAGGAGACCTAATTCCAGCGGGAGATACGGCAGGTGCCAACAAACCCGTTTGTTTCAGACACTGTTGGGCAGGATGACTGAATCAGGGACATGGAATGCTGTGTGTTGAAAATGTGTCAAGTAGAATGCTCTTCAAAATGCAGCAGACATGGCATGGCACCGCGCAAACAGCACCCGGAGTACACTCGTCATCAAACGCTCATAGCTTCGGCCTCAAATAATGAGCACCATTCCATAGAACACATGCAACTCCCATGACTGATGCTTTATCTGCGGGCCTTTGTGTCCCTAGCGGGAGTGCGCCCGGAGCTCAAACCCTCGACTCGCAAACAATGCACACCTGCAGCGTGCTCGTATTGATTTACGGTGACCTGGGTGATATATGGGTTCAAAGTTGACGCCTTGGCCTTTTTTGCGTCAGAGGAAAGCGTCGGAGTACGGAGGCGACGCAAAGAAGCCGCCATCGTGTGAGTTGCGCCTGGTTGAAATCCTTGAGCAAGAGCAAGGGTGTTGAGAGAGGGAGAGCAACGAGGAGAATCACCCGGCCAGGGAGGGACGTAATGCACCCAGTAATGCACCCGGAGAAAAATGGGAAAACAGGAAAAATGGGGGGAAATGGGGGGAAATGGGGGAAAAGGGTTAAAACAGGGGGCCAGAAACAAGGAGGAGGGCATGCAGCAACACCACGTTACGTCTACAACCTTCGATCTATAAATCGGTGCAAAATAAACTATTGCAGACTGCTATTGTAACTCAGAGCCTAGGACAGCACACTGCCTGGGATCCAAGACTCTAGCACTCTTTGCAAAGGGCAGAAGTTGCAGGTATTTGCTCACCTTATTTGCAACTGCAGTGAGTGCAACATTAAAACCTTGGCGGTACGGGGCACGTGGTTTTTCACTCAAGCACCTAGTCCACCAAAACCCCATGTGTTGTGTGATCCTCTAGTGCATCACATAATTTCAGCAGTTGGTTGTACACTCTATGCATTTGTGGTCATAGCGGTGCACCAGAATTTTGCCATGTGGGAGCCACAGCAACTTGGACATCATGGATCAGGTCGAAAATGGGCTGCCCGCGATTAACCAAAAAAGCGAGTTTCAAACTGAGCGTGGCGAATTCTTTTTGTAACATCTGTTGTGTCTCAATCATTTGGGCATTTCCCCCCATTTCCCCCCTCTGTATTACTCATTAGGTGCCCCCCCCCCCCCCCGGTGACTAGCCAAAAGGTGCATTTTTGGAGCTTTCACGTGCAGGTTTCTCCCATTTTTCCACAAAAGACAAATAAATTTGCCCATTTACCCCCACTTTTCAGGTATTGCCCATTTTTCTAGATAGTGCACCGGTAGTGTACTGGAAATGGGTGATTCTTGCCCTTGGGAGAGAGACAAGATCTGGCGTCAAATTCGGGAAATCAGGCCAAAGATGAACGTTTGCGAAGGTGGCGTTCAGAATGTTGCACAGTGAGGGACACTGTCAGTGACATTTCCATGATCCATTTCCATGATCTAGCCGGATCGTTGAGCATAGGTCTCCGGCCCAGTAGTCTGCATGGGCTCATGTGGTTGGAAAAGGCTTTGGGGACTCTACAGTGCACGTGCGGTGCGCAGGGAACATCAATCATCGTCCTCATTGTGCTGTTTGCCCCTGTAAAGTCCTGGTGTATTGCATTGATAATTTCTGAAACGGCGAATGACTGACTCTAGAAAAGCCAACTAGTGTCATTGTTGTCGTATCCGCATTGTGTAGTCGTCTCCCTTTGATGATGCAGAGAGTGCTGCGAAGAATTGGAGCTTCCTGTGGGAGTCTTCAGTGCTGTGGCACCACCTTCCAACCCGATGTGAAGAGCGCAAAGGCGGTGGATTGGGACTGGAGCATGGTAGCACTGAACGGGGCAAAGGGATAATGCGTAGGATGCAATTTTGCACCACCTGTTGCGATGTCGTCCTTTCATATAGTAGCGTCATCCCGCTGTCTACTTACGTGTATGTGTCATTAGCACAAACCACGACCAAAGGAGTCACGATCATTGACATTTCTCAAAAAATGGTACTTGCTATTGTATTGACAAGCGCAGACAACAGAACAATGGGTAAGATGGGCAAAATGGGGGCTGGCGGGCGAGAAGGATCAGAGGCAATCTGGTTCCAGCAGCTGCAAACCCCACCAGATCTGCAACACCTGCTGGTGCCTGAGGACGCAGGCCCGTCAGGCGACAGTGTAATGGTGGTTGCAAAAGTGGTAGGGGCAGTTGCGGGTGGTTTGTGAAGTTAGTGGGAGTGCAGGAGGACAGGGGCAGCAAAAAAGCAAGAGAGAAGGACTGTAAGTTACAATAAGCGCAGCCTGGCAAACCCCAACTCAAGGGGCCATGCAACAAAGCGTGGATTGTGAGTCCCTAACCCCAACTCAAGGGGCCACGCAACAATGCGTGGATTGTGAGTCCCTAACCCCAACTCAAGGGGCCATGCAACAATGCGTCCATTGTGAGTCCCTAACCCCAACTCAAGGGGCCACGCAACAAAGCGTGGATTGTGAGTCCCTAACCCCAACTCAACCCCAACTCAACAACATTGTCCCGCCCCATTTACCCCTTTACGGTCGTCTGACAGCAAACCCCATTTTCGGCCACTCATTGGCTTACGGGGCCCTGCACACCCACCCATTTTCCATTCGAAGTCTTTCGGTCCGTTCCTCTCCGACCCCTTTCTGTTTACGTGCTTGTCCTCACAGTTTTTCGTCAAAAATTGTCGCTGTGTCTGGATCCGCGGGTGCCACGTGAGGCGAAATGGGACCAAAATGTGGCAACCACAACCCCGACAGCGACCTCCGCCCTTGGTCAATGCACCTGCGGTCATGAAAGTGCTGCCGAGGGTGTCATCAATGGTGCCTGGGTACACAATCTTGGACCTCTGTGAGCAACCAAGGACGAGCATGCGAGGGGCACAGAGAAGCGCACGCGGCCATACCCAAAGGCCAGGAGGGCATCCTTCCGGGACGCAAGAGTGCACTTGGCAGGCCCCGTGCCGCCAAGTGTAATGCATGGGGCGTGTGCGTGCGTGCGTGTGTGCGTGTGTCCGTGCGTGCGTGAAGTGAGCGGGTGAGAAACGGCGTGTGTGTGTGCCTGCAAAGAGTGCCCGGGGACTCGGGCAGTGTGTGGGCATGCAGACAGGCACCACAAATTGGCAGCAAATATCAAACACCTAACACACACACACACACACACACACACACACACACACACACACACAGACACAGACACAGACACAGACACAGACACAGACACACACACACACACCCACCCACCCACCCACACCCACACCCACACACACACACACACCCACACCCACACCCACACCCACACCCACACCCACACCCACACCCACACCCACACCCACACCCACACCCACACCCACACACACGCACACGCACACCACACACACACACACACACACACACACACACACACACACACACACACACACACACACACACACACACACACACACACACACACACTTCGGCGACAAACAGAGCACAGAGAAGACTGGTCTGGATGTACTAGATCTCGTCAGGTGCAAAGCAGAACAAAAACAGTGGCATGTCCCGCCTGCACTAGGCGCCTTTCTGTGTGAGGAGAAATAGGGCCAGCAGCTCAGCGGCAGCCTTGGGCAAGCCCGCGGTCACGCCTGCATAGCAGACAGAGCGTAAGGCTCTGCAAATTTACCTCAGGGTGGGTTCGCCCTTGTCCCTGCCCACTGTTGTCTCCCACCAGGAACCCGGACGATAGACCAACAGCGTTCGCTTCTGGTTAGACTACCCTGTCACGTTAGCTACCAGGTCCCGCGCGCCCCTCAATGCCTTGGTCAGCTATTCGAGCCAGAGCTATATTGGAAAGTAGGAAGTCCCGTAACCGGGACTCCACAAACACACGCATACAGCCTGGGATCCAGGCATAGAGAGCCCTAAGGACTTTCTCGGTACTTGGGATGTGCCGTACGTGCTCGTCCCCGTGATGTGGTGGGTGCTGTGTTCGTGTATGTACCCGGTCCTCTCAACAGCTCAGCAGCCAGAGGGACAACCTGGGCACTTGTGTCTGGTGCCGTCTGTGACTGTGTGCCTGCAATGGGTTGTGGTGGGTGTTGTCTCAGTGGTTGAGTCACCGGGCTTGTGCCGTGATGGCGCCGGTCCGATTCCCGCTGCCTGCATGGCCCTGCTGCCGAAGAGAAGGCGAGGAGAAGGAGAAGAAGGCAGTGAATGCGCCGCTGCCGCGGGCCGCGAGCCACGCGCGCTACCGGAGCGGCCTGCCGCAGGGGGCGGTGGTGTGTTTCTGCACGGGAGCCTGGGGGGATGTGTTCAAAAATGCGGCGAGCCGGCAGTGCCGGTGGCGTAGCGGGCTGCTGTAGGGGGCGGTGGTGTGTTCTGACGATAGGAGGGATCGAACCTCCGCTACTGTGGTACGAGTCTATACCGCTGACCTCTGGACCAGTCCAGGCCTCTTGCACAATTTACCGTGCCTGCAACATATACATACAATTATGGTTAGAAACAGCACATACAATGTGGACGTCATGATGCCTCTGCACTAAGAAGTTCTACGCAGGGCACGTCAGAGCACCAGCAGCCTGTCACACCCTGCAGAGCCCGAAGTCCCGGCGCATACCAACTGCTGTACTGCCCCCCCTCCCAATATGCATGCCGGCGGAGCCATTTGCCTATATGTTGTGCCACAGTCTGGCGAGCAGCAGGTAGTATATAAGACACCGAGTAAACAGCTTTCACTGTGGCCTGTACATCATGAGGAGCAGTGGCATACGCCCTATACACGCCTTTATGCATCGCTCTCATTGCCTCCGCCCTGCCGTAGCCGGAAAGAATTGCTACCTGCAACCATACTGCCGCGCTGAAAATCCGTGCGGCCCACGAGTCCGTGAAAGGCAGCCCATTTTTTAACACACCAGTGAAAATTGCCCCTAAGTATCCGTGGTACGCTCTCTCGGGGCTCAGGAGGGGAGGACCCAGTTTCAAATCCCATGATGCTGTCAGTGCTGTAGACTCAGCAAACACCAGCCCTGTCCCTGTCTGACCCCTCACCATTACCATCCCCATCGCTTTGCATATCGGGCCATAGGAGTGGCTCGTACAGCAGTCCTGTGTATCCGATATGCACTCGCAAACCACTGGTAGTCCCCAGGCTGTCTGCAGAACATACCTGATTTGTTCAACCAGCCCCGCACACGCCCTGTGGTGCGTCTGTTGCTACCAAGATGTTATCCCTAAACTGGCACATGGCAATGGTATGAGCCCCTACCCAGCACACGAAACCGGAATCAGACACTTTTAGGTCACCAAACCGCCTGAACAGGCCCCTCCGCTGGTATGCTGACCACACACAGTGCAAGTCTGCTGCCTGTGCACTGAAGGGCCCGCCCATCGGGATGCAGCCACCTCGTTCCCATACCTAACCAGCAGCAGTGCATCGGTTGTTTGAGGTGAGGTCAAAGTCGACAAGACTTATGAGGTCCTCATAACTCACATACCTGAACCCTTTCGCACACGCCTGGCTTGCTCTATCTAACTTCCTGTGGTCCTTGTGAATGCCCCACGTTAATTCTGCACTGCGCCACTTTTTCTTCTTGTAAAGCCATGAAGATGAATCCTGCATGTGCTGCACAACCCATTCAGGCCGCACCCGGTTAAACTGTTCCTTACAATCCAGTTCCATAAGGGTGGTTAAATGCATGGAGTCAATCCACCTGTACCACTGTGCGACATCGGTCACTCGGAGTATCTGGAAGCTCATCGGTACCTCAGAAATCAGTAGCCGTAGAAATGTGGTGAACGCCCTAGCGGCTGTTTTGAGTTGTATCTTGTGTAACACCGGCTTAGGGTTCGCAGCGATAGGTCTCCACAACCATTTTCCTTTAAGCAAACCCTTTGCCTTACCTATCAAGTACAGCCTGCACAATTCTGCTCTCGTACACACACACACGGGGAGACACCCCCCGAAACCACGTGCACGAGAAGCCAAACGCTGGTCGCTCTGAAGGAGCCCCTCTCCCTCCTTTTGTCCAAGGGTGTCCCTTGGGGTTCTAAGGTGATACAGTGATGATTGAATGAACGGCTGATTTCCTCAATTGTACCGGAAATGTTGGAACATAGCAAGTAGTGACAACCTACAGCAACCATAGACACGACCTGAACCCCCGAAACCTCTGCATCCCTTTCACACCATCCACACCAGGCCCTGATTGCACCCTACTACTTCTCTGAGTCCCCGCTGTTGTTGCTTCTGCAGGTATGAAACAAAGGAGAGCGAGGCGCATTGAATGAGCAGAAGGGGATGCTTGGGCGGGAGTACTGATATGCAGGTGCTCGCTTCCCTTCGCCTCAACCCGGACACCAACATACAGGGGGGGGGGGGGGGGCTTTGCGGCGGGAAATTTTCGCCATGGGATATTTCGAAGCGGGTTTATTTCGCATGGAGTCCTGAATTTGTTGTGGGAAATTTCGCACCCACGCATGCTGTGAGCCAACGTTTGGTTGGTGGTGGTTGCTGTTATTTGCTGATGCTTTGCTGTTGAGCTTTAGAGGGTTGTTGTTTCTTCCTGATGAGTTGCTGGTGAGTCGTGGAGGGTTGCCGTTCCTTCTTGGTGGCTTGCTGCAAATTCATTTCCAGAGGGCTGCTGTGAATTCCTGGTGGCTTGCTGTTGATTGCTCGTGGTCGTTGTTACTTCCGGGCGGTGCTGTTATTTTCTGATGCACTGCTGTTACCTGATGGCAACATTTTTCTGTTTCAGCTCTTGTGGAAGGGCACAACAGACTTATGCCAAGTACTCAGGAGCTACAGAGCAGCCCTAGACGTCTTTCATTCCGTGGTACACTTGAAAAGGTACGTAGTCCTGTCACTCACGCAGTAAAGTGCAAGATGTATGTCAGACTCACCTCCCAGCCCTCCCAGCCCTCCCAGCCCTCCCACTAAGCAAATCTATCCATATGGGGGCCTGTGTTTGCCTACTTGTGTTGTGTGAGCCCACCCAACCAAACACATCTAACTATGAAAAAAAAAAAGACGACACTGGGGGTTGTAAAACTTGTGTATCACTGACAGATCTAATCCTGCCATCACTCAGAATTGACAGTTGGCCCCACACGTAATTGTGGCCAGACCAGGATCTTGTGGTGGTGCAAGGAATGTCAAGATGGAATGGGACAGTGTGTGGCATACATTCAGTGGCTTTTCAATCCCATTCTCCTCGTCGTACTGCGGATCTTGTAACCCAAAATGCCCGAGCAATGTCTGAGCGACGTGGTTTCCAGATTCCATGGCCCACTGAGTAATCCCTTCATGTGCAGCTGCGAGGCACAGGGCAGGGATGACCCACCTTGCGGGCAACCGCGTGGGATACAACAACCCAAACCTGAACCCCAGTGTTAACAGACGGGTAGGAATGGTGGCCCCTTTGCAGACAACAAGCTTGGCCCAGCCGTGTTGCAAAACCACTCCGAACTTGGCTGAATCAACTGGGCTCCTCATTTTGGGTGACGTTCGGCCTTGAGCTCGGAGGTGCAAATGACTCAAGGTGGCGTTCACTTTCCCTGTCGCATTCTCCACCACCGGAAAGGGCAGTACCTCAAATCGCAACTGCATAGCAAAAACCGCTCTGGCCGCAGTTCCGGGACTTGGGCAAAACCCAAAGAAACAAGCCCATAGGGAACCGGGGGGTCTGCTACGCCTATCCCACCAATAAACGAATAAATGCGGAGGACATGAAAAAAACACAATCACACTGAATTCCCCTCATCTCCGGTGAAACCACCGTTCACAGGCACAAGCCACAAACAGACGTTTTCTTGTCCCCAATCCCCTTTCGGGCTCCATTTACTTTCAAAACTGCTTTGGGCAAACAAAAACTGGCCATTGCACAACCCGAATTCTACCCGAGACAGATTGAGACGTGCCCATGCAGCACCATCATGGCACAGCGCACACGATTCGGTTGGGGTCCACATGGAACAGTTGCACTGCAGGCACCTTCTGAGGCACTTTCTCCCCGCAAAAGCCCAGGTTGTCAATCCGCAATAGCCCCCCCCTTCAATTCCGGGGGTTGGCGGGGGAAACACACGGAACCCCATTACGTCCCCTTGCGTTGCCTAGGAGTCCCTTCCACGAGACGTGAGCCCAATCCTTGCCCTGTACCTGACACCACATTGGGTGTGTGGTTTTTTTCCCCTACAGTTTATGCCAAACCAACCAGAATCCCTTTGAAGCAGGTCACAACCGTGCCCTAGCATATTGCCCCTAAGGGATCATTATATGACCCTATATATGGGACTATTGTATATTACATTCCATTTCTTTGTTAGGAACATAGGATGTGAGATAGATAAGGCAATCTTGGATGCTTTGTATTTATAAGAATTAGTGGATGCTAGGGTGGATTTCTCATATGTGCATATCAGGTATTTCAAGGGCTATTTGCACCCTATCTGTTTGCAGGATACTATCAGCCTTCATTCACTGCTATGTCTTCTTTGCTGAGCTCTGTTGCTGCCCCTACCACTGCGACCTCTGCTCCAGACCCCTTGGTCCGGTTTCACCTTCCTTTTAAAATAAATCCTCAACTCACACATTGCCCCCAGTGCGCGGCGGGGCCTTTTGGACTTTCGGCTGGGGGTAGAGGGTGCGGGGGGACAATGGAGCCCCACCAACCGCCCACCCCATAAGACACTCAATTCACCGGTGACCAAAAGGCCACTAACCAAGGAGGCGGTGGTGGTGGGGGTGGGGGTTGGGGGTTGAGACCTAATTTAGAGTGCCGATTGAATGAAAATGAAACGACGAAGTGAAATGGTGGGAGCGGGGGGGGGGGGGGCTCTCTGACCTTTGGTGACACTTAGTTGCACAAGGCAGCTAGGCTGACATGAGTATCAGCGCTGAAAGCGCCGGGAGAAACCCCGTCCATGGTGGTGTACCCCCATCCAAATGAAAAGGAACCAAAACACAATCCTCAAAATGATCCGCACAACGTGGTGATCATTTTGAGGTACCGTTGTGGCATGCCCCGTGGGGTCGCGTTTGGGCGGCCCAAAAAAAAATTCTCCGGCGCCCTCTTCTCGTAGGCCCACAAAGTGCCCGATCAATTGAGCTGCTGGCCCAGTCCATCCCCCCCTCCGCCACCTGTTTTCGGGGGCTCCGTTAACCCACCCGCCTCACCGCAAGTTGAAATACTGATTCCCCCAGAAATCGAAAGAAGTCCTTTCGAGAGTGCTGCTCAATTGGGCCTTCAATAAGTCAATTGCATTGGGAAACAAATGCCAACGGGAAAAAACACGCGCAGCCGTGTGTAAATGAGAGCACTTGCCCACCTCCAAAGGAGCCCGTCATCTCAAACGAAAGTTTTAACTACCTCATTCCTAAGCAGACAAGACGCCTCAAAGAGGTGGTGTCACTCCAAACGATCCCTTCAGGTTTGCGGCACCACATCATTAGCAGGCCACTGCCGACAGACCCCGCGGGGGGGGGGGGGGGGGTGGCCAGCCCCGGGCGACCCACCTACCCACATCAGAAAAATTTTCCTCAGCGAAAAGAAAGTAAAATCACTAAAGAGGCCCGAAATTGGAGGCCGATTTTAGGTACACAACCTTTTTTTCGTCCGACGTTTGCCACTAAGCATTGGCCTCATCATCGGATCCGCCGAAATCGAGAGAGCTAGTAATTTAGAACTCGTGAAGCACATGCCTTTACTTGAACAAAATGCATCCACACATCCACAGCGGGCTTGCACGCCAATGGATTGGACGAGGGCTCCACACTAGGGAGGGGGCATTCCACATCCAACATCAAAGGCTTGCAAACGCAGTCTTCGCAACACACAACAACCTTGGCCAAGCATGCCGGTGATTGACTTCCGTCTTTGTATCCTTCTGCCTCGGCCTTTACGCCACAGTGTGTAAGCAGCATCCCCGATTGCCTCAATCGCTGACAACGCATGCAATGCGTGGCGCAAGTGGTCAGCAATGGGCCCACTCTCTGGCTTGAGGTCGAGGCCAAGGCGAGGGGTCAGCAGGCGGCAGTCGGCCCCAGAGGCTGTTAAACTGTCTGTTAATGTGTCCGCCACATGGGGAGCATTCACTTTGCCAAATACTCCGGCGCTAGGACATGATACGACAGCAGGGGAGCAAACACAGGCCTTCGTTCCTTGTTGAACAGTCACCCACCACTGGGGGCTGCAGAATGGAGTACCGCAGACGATTCTCCGGTACACCTCTTTGGTTCTGGTTGGTATTTTTTGTCATTTACGACACACTTTCACGTACTAACTTGCAGCAGAGACTCAACCATTTGTCAGATCAGGGTGAAACATCAGCATAACATAGCTGATTTTCGGCGCTGTCGGTTGCTGTCTGGTGCGTTTTAGGTGCATGTCAGGTGCATGGCGGGTGCGTGTTCATTGGGTTTCGGGTTGGGGGGATTTAGGGGCTTTGGGGGGCGTTGATCTGGTCGGGGTCTGGCAAGGAGGTGTGCGTTGAGGTGTACGTTTGGTGCATTCCCCATCAGACCCGGAGCGTGCAACTGAAGAGCTCACAAAACGTCCCGTGCCCTCGTTCTGCAGCCATTGGCACAGAAGGGGAGACAGGTTTGTATTGAGGTGGACTTGCAAAGCACCAGGTGGCGCCCTGTGCCTTGCTCAAGATCCGATCTCCATTCCGATGGGCCAGAGTGCAGGGGTGGCTCTGGGACCGTGCGTCAGCCGTCCCACTCCCGTTTCACCCGGGCACAGAGGGCCCGCACTCAGTGACCACGTGGGGCAGGGGTATACTCAACTCCGTCTTGGCAACGAGCACGGCGGTGCTCTGGGTGCCGGGGCACAGGCTCGCCACTCTGACACGTGTACTCTCACTGGGCCTTGTCACGCCTGAACCTTGACAATGTAATGAGCACCGACACCGGCACAGCAGTAGGCCAAGGTGCTGGCGAGCGGAAGAAAAGCCCTTGGCGCCAGTCGCATGCTGCACGCCCGCACACACGTCCCCTGGGAAAGTGGGTGCAATCGTGAGGTATTGTGTACACACACCTGGCGATGATGAGACAATCTCTGGAGGCCCATGTGTTGGATCAAATGCGATCTTGTCTTGGTCTTTCATGTGCCGCAGGCGGTTGTATTCGACGAGCAACTCATCACAAGGCTCACCACGTTCAAGGCCTATAACGATACCCAGGGGCACACCGAGCCCAAATCTCAGCCCCCAATCAGGTCCGAAGATGCTTTTTTCGGGGGCGGGGAGGTTCTAGAGGAGGCGATGAACGAACAATGGCTAAAAGATCCGAGGCGAGGTACAGCGCGTTTTGGGTTGTGGAGACGCTTAAAGCGTGACGTTGGAGAAATGGGTTCTGTGCAACTGTGTTTTCGGACATGCAGGGGATCGGAAACGCTAATCCTGTGGCACCTGCCTCGCCCCTCTACAAGGCACGGCGAGCGTGTGCTGGGGTCACCTCGTCCGGAAAGGGTCCCCACAAAAATGACTTGCCACCACCTGAGACCATCTGCAGTGCGCCCTGCAGATTTGTAAAACGACAGTAGCTTCCGATCAGGGTGATCATGAACAGATTGTCAACAACCCTTGGCATCGGGGAAAGCGTAGCTTGATTGCGGAAAAAAGCATCAGTCGCGTTTTTTTTTTTGGCGTAAGTTGCGTGACCTTTTTTTTGGCGTAAGTGGCAGTTTTTTTCCCCAACCAAAACTTTTTTTTCGCATACATCACATATGGAGAAAAAAACCTTTTTTCTCAGAAAAAAAAAGGAGACTACCTCGAAAAAAAACAAGAACCACCCAACAACCGCCATTGTTACCGGAGGAGGTAAAGCATATAGCCCTCATTGACATTTTGGGTACCTCCACAGGCAAAGCAATGGCGCCGTGGTGTGAAGCGTGGTTTTTATACTCATCGCCCACAGATGGCGGAAAGAAAGAAATAATGTTTAGAGCACACCCAGATGACTTAGGCGGCCGGATTCGCACGTGGGCAAAATGGTGCATTTCCCAAACGGGTACTGCTTAAAAACGGCTGCCAAAAAAGCACTTTCAAAAAGTGCACTTTTGTGCTCTACAACACACACCACGGAAACACCACAATTTTTCACATACAGTCGATGGCAGGGCTTACCGAGATACATTGTCAAAACCCAGAAATCCTGTTCATTTTTGGGAGCTGTAGCTCCCATCCACTAGAAAAACCAGTATTACAATGCCATTGTTCTGTTCCTTGTGTGCACTGTTGCATGATGGTGTATGTCCTCCCTACCTGGTGTACCTACCCGTGATGCTTGCCCTTCTTCTGCTTGCGGGCTGGCCGCCCTTGCCTATCGCTGACGTCTATGCTATAATCACCTTCTTCAGCACACAGGACCCAACCCACGGAGGGCTCGCCCTCTGCTGGGTCGGGGAGTTCGCTGGCACGCAGGTGCAACGGTGATGGTTTGTATGTGTTGGACATCGGCTCAATGCCCAATACCTTCCATACTATCTTAAGGGACGGCGTGATGGCCAGGTTGGGCAGTGACCCACTTGGGTGGACTCGTGATCTGTCTCATATTGAGAGCATGCAACTCACTGTGCATCTGGGGATAGTGTGACTGTTGAGGGGGTCGAAAACAGTGGTGACTAGAGGCAGGACACCTCCTCCTCATCAAGGAGGAGGATGCATGAGGCCGCTGGTTTGCGGGGCACATCTAGGCTCATTACTAGATGTGCAGCAGCAGAGGGGGTGAATGTCCCGGCAATGCGCTAGTAGGGGTGCATACAGCTCCCCCACTCAGCCAGTTCATCTACCTGCTCATTCCCATGAATTCCTTGGTGTGACGGTGACCACGCCCATCTGATAAGGTGTGGGATTGAGTCGATAACTTGCAGTGGTGCTTACCATAACATGGAGTTGGGTATTGGGCCCTTTGGGCCGCGACAACCATTGCGTCGCCATTTGTATGCTTCTCAATGTACGCCGTCCAGAACATACTTAGAGTAGGCAAAAATCACAGTGCGTTGTGTGACTTTCGGGATGGCCGCACTGGCCGCCTTGAGTTCAGCCCTATTATTGGTTTGACGTTCATCCTCTTCTAGGGGGGCCGCAAACTCCCAATGTCCCGGGCAACAGCAACCATAACCCCCCACGTACCCACATTTTAGGTACATTGGGTACATTTTGGTTATTGGCATTACCACTAGTTCCTGGGCACCCGCGCCAAAGGGCTCCCCGGCTCCTCATTATTCCGTGGGAGGGGCCAGTGCGGCTGGAGCTCTTCTGCGGCGCTGGGACGGGTCATCAGCAAAGGCGCAAGAGGGACAGGGCCTGAAGTGGTGGGCCGTGTCCGCGGCCTACACCACATGTAGCTAGATAGCTAAGGAAGGCAAGGTACTTAAGCTCACGGTATTGCTGGCAGGATTGGCAGGCAACATTTCAAACTTGCCAGGTATCTTGCACCCAATATTGTGGCCTAGCCAACAATATTGGCACGTTTCCTCCCGGGCTATCCACCGAAATGGCGATCCATATGCGGGGCCTAGCGGTCCATTTGTACACGCAAATTCCGCGGCTCCTTGGAGCCAAGCCGCCGGGCCGGATCGGCCCCGATATGCTAGGCTCCCTCACCGCCCAAACGCCGACCCGTGTGTACGGGCAAATCCCAGCCCGAACCCGGCCCGTTGGTACGGGCAAATGGCGAGGCACCTTGGAGCCAAGCCGCCGGGCCGGATCGGCCCTGATATGCCAAGCTCCCTGACCGCCCAAACGCCAACCCGTTTGTGCACGCAAATCGCGGCCCGGACCCCGGCCCGTTTGTACGGACCAATGGCGGGGCACCTTGGAAGCAAAGCTGAAGAAGGCCACCCCCCAGGAGATGATCACCTGAACAAGAACAAAAGATGCATACAAGCACACAAGCACACAAGCACACAAGCAGTTGCTGAGCAGCATGTGATCACATCTTGTGTATGTTGAGGCTCACTGATTCAGCAGCTAACAAGCAAAAATTGAAACCCGACTTTTGCATGTGTTTGCCCATTTGCATCCCTGCTTCATTTTTCAGGTTGGGTTTTCGATGAAGGTTTGTATACAACCCGATAACCTAAGGAGACTCTAGTTGTTGCTAACTAGAGAACCAATCCCAAAATGAGGGCCAACACTGGCCAGACCAAAATTGCTGCTAAGAGGTACCAAAAAGAGCGATTCGAACATTTTGGGAGCTGCAATTCTCAAAAATAGCAGAACACGAAAAAGAACACCGATGCGTGGCACTGTGTGACGCAGTATGCAGCAAAGTGCTCTGTCATGCATAACTTATAGGCAGACATAGATACATACAGTCGTGACCCAAACCACACTACTCCTTCTTGGTGGGGTGGGGGGGGGCTTCTTGCCCTTGGCTGCCGCCACCTTGGTATGGAATGTGCTGAGGGGTTCTCTATCATTAGTTTTTGTTACTTGTTTTTTCTGGGCCTCGTCCTCACCATCCCCATTGTCCGTGGTGGTCTCGAGGGTGTGGCCTTCTTCTTATTCTCCCACCCCCCACACCATCTCGACTTCCTCCTATGACTCCTTGGGGTTCACTTCCCCCTCCCCCTCCTCCTCCTCATCCCCAGCAACAGGGCAATAGTCCCTAATCCATGGGAGCCACACATCCCAATTGACGAGGTACACATAGTCCATCTCCTGTAAATAGGTTGCTAGTTGCTCACAGAACTCGCGAAACAGTCCCTGACAACTAGTGAAACATGCAGCAATACAGGGGCTCTCAGGAAGGCAGGAGAGAAGTTGTGCTGGCAACGATGCGGAAAATGTCAGAAGGAGCAGCCACACTTCATCCTCAGACTCGCGCTCACGCCGCGGAATGACCCCAGGCACACATGGGACGCAGCCAGCGGCTGCTAGACCAAAGGTGCTACTACATGCACCCTCATCACAGATAACGGTCTTTGGGACTTTTAATCTGAATTTTTCCGGTACACTGAAACAAATGCGTGTGTCCGCCACCTTCAAAATTAATGGGTGTATATCCTCCAACTATTCTGTCATACACTCAACGAAGACCTGGTGCAAAAAAGCATAATTCGTGGCACATGGGAACTGCAGCTCCTAAATTGTTCGACCTTGCATTATTGAGACCATTTTTATGCCTGATGCATACACACCATTTTGTGGTCCTTCAATGCAATTCGGTACGGAATCGCCTTGCCACTGATAAGAGGAATCGCCTCGGCCCTTGCTCTGTGCCCATGTGCTCCATCCTAGGGCTTGTTCAACCAAATCACTGTTGCCCTTTCGCCATCGGATGTTGTGACCGCTTCTTCCTTGACGCGACGTGTCAGTGCAATCCGCAATTCCGCCCATCCCTCATCTCCCCACAAAGGAGCCTTCTGCAGAGTCTCCCACTGAGGCATCGGTTTTGGAATATTGTAGGTCCATTTTCTCGGTGCCAATTTCGATGCCCTTGGTGACTTGGCAAGCAACTTGCGAACCCATTGCATCCCGTGGACGTTTGCTGATGAGATAGGACACCTCTGGCACCATCAGCAACACTGCAATGAGACAATTGTCTCTTCTGGGGGGGGGGGGGGGGGGCGGTCAGCTGGGTAGACACCAGAAACACAAAGGATAGGAGCATATGTCTCGATGGAATGGACCAACATATTTTGAGGATGAAGGTACATCATCTCCCATAGTTTGTCACGTTTCAGTACTCTTGCCTTGGCATGTGGCCCACTCATCTTTGCCTCCTCTTTAGCCATGTACAACATGATTACGCCCGTTTGGTCACCATGGAGACCCGTTAGCGGCCGTAGGGTGTAGGGGTTGATGATTGCACGTCAAAAAATGGGTTCAGCTTGAATTTGGGAGCTGCAGCTCCCATAATGACGGAAAGCAGCAATATGTAGCAGCATGTCACAGCCGCCAACACCTTCCCCAAAAATTTTCTCAAAGTTATCGATGTATTCCACCACATGGCCATCTAAAATCTGCAACAGCTACCCCGAGGTCTCCAATTTTTCCACACGATCTCCTGCAGAGTGCACAGTTGAAAACATTGCACATAAACAACAACCAACCACAACAACGCTCTGCTGGTATGCAATACACACCAAAGATGACTTCTCGCCAAGCCCGCCACACTTTCTCAGAGCCATAGGTAGCATTTCCTTCTGTTTCTCCTTCTGAATCTCTGTTTGAATCCGCGCCACCACTTGACCGATGTTCAGTTTCGTAACTCAGTGTTGAATTGCATTGTGGTCCCCTCCAAAGATTTCTCTTATGTTGATAGGGCGGTCATGTTTTATTTCTTCGCACACAATTCAACCAGGCTGGCAAGGCTCATGGGTTGGTACAATACTCCCGATGGAGGCGTTGATGGTGTGCATTGCCCTACACAACCCCAGGACCTGTTCCACCTCAAATGCTTTCTAGTAATTGCTCCGAAGTGAAGGCCAGTTGGCAGGGTTGAGGGAGTGTTTCTGTAGTCTGGTCTTTTCTGACCGGACAAATGGATGGACTGGCAGCTTGTATGGCTACCTTGCTTGAAGCTTGTGCACACCCGGCACTTCCCCACCCCTGTAATCAAATCGGAGGTAAATTCCTCGGCGGTGGGGATGTGGGCACCGCCAAGGCAGCAGGGAATTTCGGCTAAGAAAATTGGGTGACACAGATGGGCTGAATATTGGTGAAGCGTAACTAGCCGGGATCTGCAGCTCTCAAATGACGAGAGTTGTGGATTATTAGGCGGGGATGTACCTTCATCTTGCTAGATCAGAATACTTGAGATCGGCTTGCAAGGCGGATTCGTTCTCAGGGTGGCCGGTCGCTGCGAGAGGGCATCCTCATCCCTCTCTCTTGTGTGGCCCCCTAAACTCGTCCGTATCAAATTTGATATTTGTTTGATCTTCATAATGTGGATCTTGACAAGCTCCTTCTTGACCAATGTTGTCTTGAAGGTCTCAATAGCCGGGGTGATGGCCTCTTTGAAGGCTGCTCCGGCCCCGTCCTCACTTGGTTTGCTGCGTGGACCGCTTGTGACATGTCTGCTCTTCAACCCCTTCGGGCAGTCCCCCACTCAAAGACATAATCTAGAACAGTGGCTAACAAAGGGGTAAATGACATAGTCAAAATCAGGGAGCGAGCCCCAAAGCTCGACTTAGAGGCTTCTAAGATTGATCTACTCTTAGCAGTGGATGATTGAACCAGGATGGCAGAGATAGGATCGGTGTCTGATGCACCTGGCAAAAAACGGGGGTCACAGTCACACATCTTAGATAATACAGCCACAAGGGCTTCCGGGTGGTCATCGTGGGCAAACATTGCTTGTGGAGAGGGGGCGGGGTTCCTCGTTGTGACCATCATCACCCACAAAATCCGCACCGCGCACGTGTGGATGGACAAGTGCACCGAAGGGGGAGGAGGGTCATCTTTGTTAGCATCTCCATCTTGAGGGTGAGGTGGGGCAACCGCACAGGGGGGGGGGTCCCCCAGGCGTTGCTTGAGCGGAGGGGGGAGGGGGTCCGGGGGGAGCCCCCCCCCCCTCTGCCGAAATGAATCATATCCACAAGGAATTGCAAAAATGCACCACACCAATCCATTTAGCATATACATTTGTCATAATGTCTGAAGAGAATTAATCAACTCATCTTTTTGGGTCCATACATTGTGCCCTCACCTAAACACCACGAGGCAACACAAAAAGATAACCCAAAGAAATGTTCATTGTTATCAAATTGTTTGCCGAAGATCAGGTTGAATGAGCAAGAACTCATGTGGCAAGTAGCGCACCTCGCAGTATTGTCATGCCATTATGGCTGCTTATCTTATCGACTGGCAGAGATTTGCCATTGGAGTGTTAAGAAAAAATGTGGAACATGCTTTCTGTGCAACAATGCATGCCTGGTGCCTTTCCTTCCGAGTCCATCTATCTTGGAAGCGAAAATAGAGGATGGCGTTCATAATGTCGTCGCGCTTTGTGCGGGGACACGGTTGGACCCGGGTGCTGAATACACATACTTATGGGATGCTAGGACATGGTGTCCACAACAGAGGGAAGAGATGATACGAGTGGAGTGACCAAAGAACCGTGCTATAGGTGTGCCAAAGGCGTGGGTGGGAAAAAATAGCACACACGAAACACGGTTCCCAGAAGCCTGATTCTCAGGTGAATTAGAGCGGAGGGGAGAGGGGGTCCAAGGGGGAGTCCCCCCCCCCCCATGCCGAAATGAGAATGAAAGCAACGCCCGGGGGGGGTCCCTCTATGCACAAACACCTACTGCATGCTGCCGCTTGCACCTTTGCGGTGTATTACATGCTCATAGCACGTCCTTGCCTTGTGCAATTGTACTGTCCATGTCGGGGGGGGGGGGGTTGTGGCACATGCCTACCTAGCACCGCCATTACCCCCGGATCAACATTACCAGGCTTCACAAGTGGCTGCAATGTCTTAACACATTAATCGCGGTAGCGCTGTATAGGGAACACAGTGTCGAGCGGGCATGGGAAGTCCATTAACAGGCTTCACAAGTGGCTGCAATGTCTTAACACATTAATTGCGGTAGCGCTGTATAGGGAACACAGTGTCGAGCGGGCATGGGAAGTCCATTGTAGCAGCATCCTACTTGTCCCGGACAATACTCGACTTTTGACTGGACCAACCGGGGGAGGGGGGGGGACTCCAACCTCAAAGCGTGGCATTAGCCCGTGGAATTGCGGTGCTAAAATTTGTGGCAACCCCTTAGGAACAGGAACGAACTGCGTGTCCTTGGGGGACTGGGCTGCAGCATGAGGAAGCATAAAAAGGTCGTGTACCTGCTGGAACGTGTAATCATTAGGGTGCCGTGCCATTAAGTGAACAACGCGACTCAATAGATCCTCACGGGGTTCCTCACTGTAGCACAGCCCCGGCGAACCACTACGCTTTTTTTTTAACTCGTGACCGAAGTTCCCCCATCGAACCACTACGACCACAGCAGCCTAGCAACAACAATGGTGCGCACGTACTCAACCTTGTCCTCATCACCCAACGTGAGCCTCATGAGAACATGCAGGCGGCGGCTCAACAACGGCCCTGCAGTTGGTCCCTCTCCTTGTGGTCAGCAATGACAATCTCTAACTTGTGAACCAATGATAAACAAAGCCCGAACGTAACCGTATAACAGAGTTACCAAAACCCGCACCTGTGTAACCACTGTTGCATGATAAGCGTTACCAGGTCTATGTAAACCTCGAAGGGTGTGCAGCGTATGTTCCAATGGTTGCCGCCACTTGTGGACCAAATGGAACAACCCCAACATCACACACTCCATATACACAAGTTTCAGAAAATTGGGCACTGCAACTCCCACCTTGAGTGAACCATAGAAAAAAATAGGTGAATGAGGGGGGAAATCTTGTGTAACAAAGTGTTACAAAATATTTGGAAGCCATGTACTGTACACCACACGTGCACATGTAAGAAACAAGGGCAGGTTGTAGCAAGCATGGCTGGTGCTGTACACAAGCTTTAGGACAGAGTAGTGGAATTTTTCGTCCACTAGCAATGGAGGACGATGTTGTGTGGTAGCACCTCCTGTAGGCCGTGTATCATGGTAACAAGGTCCAGGGTTGTTGAGACTTTTAGGTCCGTTTGAAAGAAAGGTGTCCAAGTTGGGCTTGTCAATGGGCGTTACACCTCTGGGATGATTGGAGAAGTAGGTCATGTGCTTGGGATTATATTCAATAAACAGGCATGCGTAAGCTTGATTTTCTGCCCGAGCTTTGGTTTCGTGTTGTTGAGCAAGAGTTATTGAACATATGGTGCGCTGTACATTAAATGTGTCATCCCCGAAACAAGAGGCCACAACTGCCCAGCCTACCAGTGGTGTACATCGTAGGCGTTTGGCTCACATGGGTCGGTGTTCCAATTTCATACTGTGTTTTGTTGTTCAAGCACAAGATGTTTGTTTAGCCCCTTGGTCTTTGTTGCAAGGGATACAGGCAGCCGTGTGGTTTGACAACTTTTATGGACGAAACTTCAAGCCTATACCCGGTAGTGAGAACCGGTCTCTTAATAGTACAACAGGTGCTATCCTATGTCACATTACAACGTCGAATGTCCAAGGGACAACACACAGCCTTCAACCGGACAGGGTCCTCCATCAAAGCCTGTAGACTACCCATGAAACTTTTGTGGCCATGAACTAAAAGATGTGCAACACATCCCATCCTTTGCCTCAACACAACTATGCTTGGAAAAGAAGGTAGGCCGTCCACAAGTCTAAGCACCCTCATCCCTCCCTACGGCGTCCGATAGTTCCTCCTTGGAAGCATATACCTTTGACTAGAGGAACTACCGGAAGGGAACGGGACCCATTAAGAAGACGTTTGTTTACGCGTAGCCATGGTCAGGTGCAAACACAATTAAAAGTGGTGTAAAACAAACCCGGCGTCAAAGGCTCGAATACTAATCAACAATAATGGAGACAATATATCCCAAGTAGTTGTCCAGTGGTCCAAAGCCTAAACGTACTCGCACAGCAGTCATGCAACACTCCAGATAACTGCCAGTCGACTCGGCAAAAGATCCAGTGATGTATCCCATTGTTCCCTTGCCAAAGCCGTACCGTGATAGAAGCCAACAAGATGAAATTAGCAGGGTTGAAAATTTTGGGAGCTGCAACTCCCGAAAAGAGTAAATGTCCAATTTCAAGGCAGTATTGGTGGATGAACGCAAGTTGCAAGGCGCGGTGCCTCGTTGATTGCCATTTGGGAGGAACCGCATGGTGCAATAGTGCGGTGACCAACGGAATGTCGGGGTGTTATTTACGTTGTTGAAGTACAAAAGTACTTGAGGAGCTGACTAGCACATGAGACGAAGTACCTACTTTAAAAGGGTGCTTCAATTTTTGGAGCGGCTCCCCAAAAAAGCGAAACACTAAGTTTTCAAGGTCACATGTAGTGGCGTACAGATGCACCCCACACAGGAAGAAATGACAAGTTTCTGACACAGCATGATGAAACACGTGTCTCATTTACGGAAAAATGAGACTGCATATTGGGGGTCAAAAAGGGGATGTTGAAATTATACATGCGAATCCGGCCGCCTAAGTACGAGGTGCCCATGATGATCGCAAATGATAAATGCAATTTGCCCTTTGGCCTTTGACTACATTGCTGCCGGCGCCACCGGCTGCAAAGCTGAAGCTACCGAACCCACTTGAATCTGGTCCCCTCGAGCCAACTACATTCTTCGCATGTGACCACAATGGCGTGTAGCCAACTACAAGAAAAAGACTAACACACACTTGTAAATCAAATTAGACTTTGTGTTTGATGACTTCGGATTTGCACTCGGCTTGCCATTCCACGCACAAGCATCACAAATATCCTTCACAAAGTACTTTCCGGCTCTTCAATAAAGTGGTGGTCATTCACCAAGCGATCCTCTGAGCCCTTTGGGTACACCTTGAATCGCTTCCCACGGATCAGCACGTATGGATGGCCGGATGGGGGGGGAGGGGTAGAAGAGGCAACGGACCGCGCGGGTGTTTTGGGGGGGGGGGGGGGGGGCGTCAACGTTGCCCTTCATTGGCTACCCATCTAGGGTCACGTCCTCGGAGTTGGAGGCTGGCGAGGCAGGAGATTCTCCATTTTTTGGCTCCGAGGTAGCAATATTGCCCCCTGGGTTGCGAAAGAGGATCCTCTTCATTAAAAGTAGGGGGGAAGTAGATGGGGGCAGGAGGAGATTCTCTAGGCTTCGAGCAACTCACTTCCTCCTCCCATCCAATCTCTGGGATGGTGCCGTAGACTCGGACGGAGCGATCCGCCTTGATGATGCGCTATGCTTCCTCGATGAATCCTCTTGGAAAAGGTGCCGGGATAAGATCAATGTCCTCCAAACTTTCCTAAAGGCCAACCACCTCGTTACAAAGATGCAACGACGCAAAGCCACATGACCAACCATCCTTTTGAAAACCCAAAGCCCGAGCATGTGTGGAAACACTGTTTTGCCGGAGGTGCTTCAACATTGGCCGGACCAAGGAAGTACCAAGAAATGGCTCCCAAATCTAGACTAGGCCACCTCAAAGCGTGGGTGTCCATCAACCCAACTCGAAAGGCCACCCAAAAGTGTGGGAGTCCATAGCCCCAATTCAAGGGGCCACGCAAAAACGTGTGAGTCCATCACCCCAACGCTTCAGAGCGGGGGACAAAATGAGCAGTGGCCCGCACGTGGGCAGCTTGGCTACATAACCCGTGCCGTCTGTAGGGTCCCCAACGCTTCAAAGTGGGGGGCAACATCAGCAATGGCCTACAAGGGGGCTGATTGGCTACATAAACCCTGCCGTATGGAGGGTCCCCAACGGATAAGGGGATGTTGTGCAAGGCGGAGGGAGACCCTTAGTGGGTCTCTAGGGTGTTCTTGGTTGTGAAGCCAAGAGGCAAATGGCGGTTAGTCATTGACTACCAACATTTGAACTCCTGCTTCGAGGGCAAAAAGTTTCCTTTGCCCATAATAGAGGATCAGCCAGCGGGCCAACAGGGCAATTTTCTTTTTTACTTTAATAGATTTAGAAGATAGCTTCCACCAGATGCACCTTGAGGAGGAGAGCAAACATCTTACGGCGTTTTGCACCCCTTTTGGTGTGTTTGAGTGGGGAATGTTTTGCCCATGGGGGTTAAAGGTGGGCCCGCAGCGTACCAGGAAATGGTTCAACATGTAGTCCGCCACACACCCTCCAACCCCTACATCGATGACATCATGTCATCAAGTGGTCAAGAGGTACTGGACGAGTGGGGGAGAAAATCAGCAGAAAATCAGCAGTGGCCCACAAGTGGGCTGATTGGCTACATAACCTGGGAGGGCCCCCAACGCTTCACAGCGGGGGACAAAATCAGCGGGGGACAAAATCAGCAGTGGCCCGCAAATGGGCGGATTGGCTACATAACCCCTGCGGTCTAGGGGGTCACCAACACTTCAAAGCTGGGGACAAAATCAGCAGTGGCCTACAAGTGGGCATTGGCTCCATAATCTCTGTCCCAAAGCTTCGAAGCAGGGGACAAAATCAGCAGTGGAGCACATATGGGCTGATTGGCTACATAACCCCTGCCATCTGGGGGGGTCCCCAACGCTTTAGAGCGGGGGAGAGTTTTTTTGTTTTTTGGGGTAAATTGCGTTTTTTCAAAAACGCATAAATTGCGCAATTTTTTCAAACAAAATGTACAGCCTGTATTTTCGTTTTGGCGTAGGTCGCATAACAAAAAAGCATACATTGCATAATCTTTTTGAAAAAAGCGTAAATCACGTCATTTTTTTTTATAAAAAAAGCCAAACAAAACGCGACTTACGTCTGACACCTTGGCATCCCTCAGCAATCCTCAAAACCGTAGACGCTTGCAGCAGAGTCCGCTACAAACCCCCTTAACCATGGTCTACAATGTTAAGCAGCTAATACTAACCAATGAGCCAATGTTGATGCCTAGTCTGTGTCCAACCTGGGACAAACCCTGAGAGAGCCCTCAGCTGCGCAACTGCATAACATGAGAGCCCGCGCGGAACTCTCTGATGGCCAGCCTCCTTTACGCAGCCTGGCGTTACAATTCTATTCCTGTACTATTTGGCAAGAGATACCTTGAAACTCATACAACGCCTGCATATCCAAATCCAACTTGCCATCCAGCACCATCTGGCGTCCTGGAGGTATGACCCCTTCACCCCATCTAGTGAAGCAGTGCAGCAGGAGTGGGGTAGCGGTGGGGTGTGAGATTTTGCCCGTGAACGAGAGAGACAGAGCCTCTACCCTTGTGTACCCGAGACTATGTGCGGCAACGAGTTGGAACGGACATTTGGCACTGCAGAAACTTGACCGCTGTATGCCTGCGATCCAACGCTTCTGTGGTCAAAACTGCTGGGTAACTGTGCTTTGTGTCATTTCCAAAGAGGCCCTGCTGTGGTCCATGAAAAAGAGGTCTCGCCAAGTCTCGTTGCCCCCTCACTGACTGCATACTTTGTGCTGGCCTCGTTGACAACTCCCTATCGCCTATGCTTCACTGCATAGCGTAGTCAGGGGGCAGGTCATGTGTCAAACTCCTGCCAATGGCCCTTGGGGAGTTGTGCCTGTGGGGCTGCACAATCTCTTACTTTGAGGGTTGAGTATGATGCACTTCGTAGAAAAAAAAAAGTTCCCTGGGCTTACGGGCCTACTGCATTCTCGTTTATGGCTAGTGGGCCACTTCGTGTTGGGCGTTGGAGGGCCTTAGGTGTTGCACACAAGAGCCCAAGCATCTACTAGAAGAGACGAGGGGGGGAACCCAAAAAGCTGTGTACCAAAAAGCCCAAATCAATTTGTCCTTCGGTAAAATTTCATCGTTTCCCACTATGCAATCTGGGTTGCGGGGGGGAGGGGGCGGGGTCTCTCCTACGGTTGTCAGCCCTTCGAATACATCCTTGCAAGAGCCCTTGTGGTGCAGGAGATGGTGGAGGCTGTTACACGCAAACCAGGGGCTGTTATGTTTGCCCTGCAGCCGCCAGTTGAACTTTTTCTGGAGGGCATTCTACCAAGTGTAATGAGGCCAGTAACTGTCCTGCTGGAGGGGAGGTTGGGGACGGGCAGCGAAACGCACTACATCCCACCACTCTTGGTGTCTTAACGCCCCTGGTCATTGGTGGGCTGATTGGGTCCTCTGTACAGGCCAGGGGAAAGGGCAAGGGGATCGACGAAGAAGAAGCATTCTGTTCCTTTGCTCGTGCATGCAACCTTCTGCCTGAGCATCTGCACGCCTCGACAGGCTCTAGGTGCTGATCTTCTCGGGATTGTGAACTTTGGAGAGGGTTTCACCACAAATGTTGTGGGAAATGCAACACAAGACCAGGGGGTTGATGCAGGCAGACGCTGACCTGGTTCCAGAGCCAAAAGTCTCCCAAGAGAATGCGCTGCTCTCAGAGTCACTTTGAGAGCTGTAATTGCTCGATGTACTGCTTGATGTTGGCCCTGACGACTGTGGTCTGGATCGTGCAGTGGACCCTGAGCTTGCAATTGAAGTGGTCTTCTGCAAGGCCTGAAGGGCTGTGTGGCCTTCATGCTGTGATACGACAGGCATGTTGTGCAAAAAACTGTTCTAGCAGACTGGATGCTTCGCCCAGGAGTACCAACCCCGAACTCCAAAAGCAACTGGAGCAGCTCAAATCTGATAGCGTAGGAGTGGGTCTTCCAGTTCTTGGGTTTCTCCCTTAGGAAGGGGATCTCTGGCCGCCACACCACGACTGTCTAATTTTGTGATAGAGACAACATGAGGCAAGGCATCCTGTTCCTCTGCCGTCCACAGCTCATCACCTGATGGCGCTGTGGGTGTTACCCAAACGAGATTCCCACCTTAGCAAATGACTCAAGCCACTGCTGCATGTCCCAGAAGGTGGCCTTCTCTTGGCACATCTTGTGAGTCCCCTCCTCTCAGAGATATCAAATAACATGACTGAGAAATATATTGTACTTTGGGGCAAGTCCCGAGTAAGGCACCAAAGCAAGCTACAAACTTGCCACCCAAGCAACCAATCCAACCCCAAAACTACCCCCACAGAGCACACAACACAACACCAATCCCCCAAATCAAATTGCATAAAATATTGACATTTACTGTGCCTCATAGGCAGCTTGGGGGAGTGCTTAATGCGCGCCGTAGGCGCCGCAGGGTAAAGGGTAATTAGCTTTCGTGTACACTGTCCAGAAATATACACAAGAACAAAAAAGTTCTGTGCACGTTGATCTGTTGACACCATCGCTCTCTACACAGTGAGAGACTACGGCCCCGGCTCAACGTGCAAAGGTTGGTAGGGAATCCCAACCTTCTATTGTGGCTAAGGAGGAGGGACGTCAACCCCCAATGACACTCCTTCCCCCATACCCCATGAATCAGGCAACTGGTATGATTGTACGTGAGCCCTCCGCTATGCTATGATTGTGTGTAAGTGTGTAAGTGTGTATGGGTGTGTCTCGTAGCATTACGTGGTTGTTTTGCGCGTACATCAACAACAAACACTACTTATTTTTACAATGTCATTTATTGAGAGGTTCACAAATGAGCACAACATGCTTCATCGCAAACATTTTTCTAAAGAAGCATTGAGTGCACTCCGGGATGTGCAATGTGCTGCACAACGCACGTCCAATCCCCCCACCATAGCACAACATCGGGCCCACCATCACACTTTGTTGCCTGACCCCCTACATCATACGGTGCCCAATCCCATAATGCAGGCGTTTCGAGTCGTTTCGCGTTTCGAAGGTTGGTCAAAGGGAGCCCATCCCCTATGAAATTCGTTTCAAGTCGTTTCGGGTTTCGCTTATAATAAAGACTACTCTTCACCGGGTGAGTAGTCGGGTTTGGACGCCAAAGGGTCCGGAGAGCATGAGGTCAAGCTCGACCCTGAGTCGTAATCGGTGTTGGAGTTGGAGTTGGAGCTAGAGCTAGAGTGAGAATCTGAGTTGGAGTCGGAGTCGGATGTGGACGAGTCACTGTCAACGGAACAAGGTTTTGTCCCGAACCTCCGCTTGGGGAAATGGCCCCATGGACCGTAGGGTTGATACTTAACATTGCGCTTGTTGATGAATTGTTGGATGTGAACCACAGACCATCCAATGGAGTCGCAAGATACGCTCCTCCCAATTCATCCCCAACTTCGTGTAGGGCTCATGGCACACACCCCAAATGCACAATTGGGCAAACGGATGCTCCCCACGGCCCCGAATGAAGCCGTGCCCATCATTGTCCTTGGCTTGCCATCTTTCATGCTCCCCGTTCTTCGGCTTTGGAAATGGTATAATACCATGCCCCCTTCCGGGGAAACCGCCATCAAGCAGGATCACCTCCCCCGGCTTGAGGTCTTTGAGCCAGGGCCTAAGTTCTTTCAAGATCTGCGACACCCTTCTCATACTCCTCTTCCCCTTGCAATTGCTTCAATGGATGCATGATGTTGCCTTGAATGGCCTCACCTCTGCCTTCTCGGGGGTCCAAAAGAGGGCGGAAATGCTATGTCACCCCTGCCTTCTCGGGGGCCCAAAAGAGGGCGGAAATGCTACGTCACCCCTGCATTCTCGGGGCCCAAAAAAGGGCGGAAATGCTACGTCACCCCTTCACTCTCGGGGATCCCCAACAAAGGGGAACAAAATCAGAAGTGGCTACCTCACCCCTACCTTCTCGGGGGCCCAAAAGAGGGCGGAAATGCTACGCCACCCTTGCATTCTCGGGGGTCCCCAACGCCAAGCTGGGATCGAAATCCTCAAAGCCCATACACGGCCAATTCCATATTGGGGACGGTCCACAAAGGCACCATATGTGGGGGGAAGAGGCCCAAAAAGGTAAGAATACTAATAAAAATAGGGGGAAAAGAGTGTATAGGGGTATGCGTTACATAAAAATTGCATGTGTGTATGTACCACTATATTGCTTGCATTCCAAGATAATTACCCAAACTCGCGCCGCAGGATAAGCACCCCCTGGGTCAATACATTCCAGTCACCTCAAAGTGTGGTGGTGTGCTTTCGACAATAAAAGGCACGCACATCGAACTCATCCCCACCACCTAATTGCATGGCAGCCTCATTGGTCCAATCCACAGTGGCCTACACATGACGGGGGTACACATTCCCACAGCCCATAAGGGTGGTACTGGACCTGCCTCAAAAAACAAAAATGTGTGAAGTGCAAGGGGTTGCATCAGAAGTGGCCCACGTATTGGAGGGGTACATGTTCCCATGGCACACAAGGGCATTCAAGGAATTGCCTGTGACTACCAAATGTGAGGCGCAAAAAAACAGGAGCACCACTGATGCAACTCATATCAAGGTCCCAAAAGGGGAGGGAATAAATGCCGGGATCCCTCATGAAGGTAAGCTGGGATAGCCCCTAGGATAGCACCTCTTGCTGAAAAATCATCCCCACAAGAATGGTCCTCCTCGGCTACCACAATAGGACAGGACATTTCGTGCGTTCGTGTTACCAAGCAACCACCACAGTGTCTTTGGCTTGCAAACAGCAGCAAGAGACACCTCAAATGTTGAAAGGTAGGGAGAAATCGGATTTTGTGTACACCATTGTGCATTTGGGTAGGACAACATAATAGGAGGGCGTTGGAGTGACCGATCCCAGGTGGGAGGGATGCATGCATCTGAAATGGAAACACTGGCAAGAGAATTATCCAGGCCGACCCTTTTTGGGGAGGGTCATGATGTTACCATGAGTAACACTGGGTAACAACAATATCATACAACAGAGATTCCCCCAAACAGTACGGGAAGAGATTCCCCCAAACGGTACGGGAACAGATGGCAGCCCTGCAGCCTAGCCACTATCCTCACAGAGACCTCCTCACAAGAGCCACGTGCCACAGACAGCACAGCAGAGCAGGCGGGTCAAACGGTAGAATGTCCCATGCAGATCCCAACTGGCGAACCTTCTCAGCAACCCAACAAGAAAATGTTGTTGAAAGCAGGCCTCTGGTGAGGCAAAATTTTCTTCTGGAACAAATTCACCTGATGGCATGAACTAGAAGCCTTTGAAAAATATTTGAATGTGGTCCACGCTCCTATGATAACCCCCCAGAAATGCAAACCCTCCCTTCCACCCAACCTTGACCTGACACCTCTGAGATATATGTGGAGGCATTGTGTGCAGGGCATCAAAAGGACATGCAATGCATTGGTAGCATCATTGGCTTTGTATGTGGGCAGACAAGCAACAATATGACAGCCTGGGAGCCACTGCGACCTTCTCCTTGCACGCGTGTGCTCTTTTAGCAACATGAGGAGAGGACAGAGCGACCCATGGATCTCCTTGCCCCTCCTCCTGCTGCCCTCATGAAACTGGTGCAAACGCAATGGGAATGGACATATGCAGATACCTGGTTGGCCCCTTCTGCTGCTTCACCTGCGACACAATGAAACCAAAAGGGTGTACACACATAGTAACCCTCTCAGCCCATCGGCAAGGAGTTTCCGATGACCAGTGTGATCAACGTACCTCTCAGCGTATTGGCAAAAAGAGAGCGTCGTGAATGTTGGCCTTACACAGAGCCCCCTCGCCAATGCGCTCAGCAGTACCCCCCCCCCCTCCCCCCTTGTATCGGCTGCGGAAAAGTACCAAATTAATAAGGTCCCTACGCCTACTGTAGCTTGGACAAGGCCATAGACGCCCAGGTTCAAAAAGAGAAGATTGCATGGTGAGCTGGTGCAAGATAGGGGAAGATAACGCACAAATATCCCCAAAATCAGAGCTATGCGGGTTCAAGTGGGCAAACACTCACAACAAATATCTCCATGACTCTATATAGCTGGCAAATTTGTCACCAAACCCATGTCTTATGTGGCTGCACTACATTTGTACTGAATCAAATTAGGTCCCAACTGATTACGGTCCTTACGCCTGCTGTAGCTTGGACAAGGCCGTAGCGTATACAAACGTGGGGGGGGTACGGTTGTGTTATGAAGCGGACTGTGCCGTGTTTCAAGGGTTGCAGGGTCTGGAACTGGTTGTTTCTTTGAATCTTGGGACTTATGTGGTGCGAGATATGTGTGAGCGAGCTCCCACCCCAACAGAAACGATGAGTCTGTGTGGCGTGGCGTGGTGTCATGCAGTGTGGTGTCATGTGGCGTGGCGTGGCGTGGCGTGGCGTGATGTGGTGTGGTTTGCAGTGTATCGAATCAGTGGCTTTGTAGCACCGCCACAGCGTCCAACTGGCAGGCCAAAATGGATGTGGACACCAGTTGGTATATATGTTTGTACTGGAACTGCCAGGTAGTGAGGGGGAGGAGGAGGGCATCAAAAGAAAACAACCAATCCTGTGCGTTGTACGGTCCTTGACAATATGGTAATGTGGGCCCTGAACAAATGGGGTAAACGGTGCAACACTGGACATCAAATAGAAGAAGGGCGCATCGCAAAATGAAGAGGGCTATCCACGAGCACGAGGCGCAAACAAACAAGCTGCCGTACATGACAAATTGGAAACCCTCGCAGTGCAATGCGGGATCGACGTGCACTCATACGATGCGAGTTTGTTCAATGTCGGGGTCCATTTTTCGTGGTTCTTCAGACCGGAGATGCGGGACACTACTAGATCTCGCCGGAGTCGGCACATGTATTTCAGCTGCTGCTGTCAACAGTGCACTGAAAGCTCCTTGGGGTGGGTTGCTGTACCATACGTCTGCCTCAACTGAAGCAACTTCTGCCAGGCAATTTCAGTATCCCACTGCGTGCGGCCCGAGTGCACAAACCTCCTTGACTTCAGTGACACAATCTATCGTGAACAAAATATCACCGCACCAGATTTCATTTCAGCGCTCAATATCAAAAGGGCAAGTTCAGCCCGCTGTCCTATCAAATCCTTGAGCACTGCACCGACTGTCTTCAGCACGGCATGCAAAGCTTGCAGAACCCTGCCCAACACCCTCAGTGCCGCACGCAAACACCGCAGCAAAGCATCCAAAGCCCGTATCTCCAAAGCCCTTCGTACTGCATCCAAAGCACACACCTAAAGCAGCCAAACTCTCCTCAAAAAACGCCTCCAATTCGTCCCCCTTCTCTTCTGCCGCATCTGATGCAAAAAAAAAATCCTATGCATGTGCCTGGAACTGGACAGCACACAGTGACACAGCAAAATACCTCCCATTGCACAAGTGTTGTTTCAGAGAAACGTGTGGAGCGGCTCGTGAATGTCCCATAGGGGGAGGCAGGTGCACACCGTGTTGTGGTGGACACACTGGAGATGGAGCAACTCGGGAGCCTGAGCAGCAGAGTTCACCTCATTCCATACCCCGCCCAGGAAGTGAACAGTCCATATTGCCACTAGACATCTGCCCTGCGCATCTGTTAGCACTGCCGTTTGCCAAACTGCTGACAAGCCTGGCCCAGGACCGAACCAAATTGATCACCTTATATAACGCCAAGTGCTCGTTCGACAAGGACATTTTTTGAAGAGGGGCGAGCGGGGTCAAGGCCAACACTGCATGCAACCAGCTCTATCCTGGGTTGAGGGGAAGTGGTGAGGGGATTGAGATGTCTCTTTGTTAGGGTGTGTGTTTTCTGATCAAGCTATGCTCTGGTGGATCCTGATTTTTGGTTTGCCCATGCGAAAAAGTAACGAGAGTAGTGGACCACACAAGTCCACTGTTCTGTTGATGGGTGATGGGCGAAGCATTTAACCCACAAAGGGCTTGCACTCGAACATAATAGACATACCGACGGAGGCTACTGTGGCCTGTGAACTGGCATGAGGAAGGCTGACATCTTGAAAAGCCATCCAACAGCAGTGACGCTGCCACAGACATAGTAGGATCACATCTGATGGGGCAAACAAAAGCATCAGCACAGCGTGTGGTTATTCCCACCCTCCAGTGATCACCCGCAGCAAGGATGTATTCCGCTCCAGGGTTCAAGCTGATTGTGCACTCTTTTGGAATAGTCGACAGTGACGATGTTCAGTCCGACCAGGACACACGACACCACAAAATTGGGGACCACAAAACAAACCAGGAGTGTGCCACAGATGCGGGGTACCAAGACACTGGGCACGGGAATGCCAAAGCCAAGCCCCAGCGAATGGATACTAACAAGCTTGGCTACTATGGCTTGTGCAGAAATGGGTTGCACGCCAGGGCACAATGTTGTCACCGGCAGAAACCACTCTTACATGTATGATCCAGCCCAACACACCCACTAAACTGGACACACATCCATGTCATCTTGGATTCTCAACCCAGAAGCTGCGGGCAAAAAAAAATAGCCCCCATGCTTAGCCATAATCCGACAATGGTCGTCACCCTCCGTCTTCACACCGGCAACAACTCAGTTCACACGTCCGAAACCACGGCGGAGCCGCGTCCACAAATTGTCCAAAAGTGGCGGAGCTGCAAGCCCCCATGCTTAGCCATAATCCGATGATGGCCGTCACCCCCGGTATCTCACCGGCAGGAAATCACTGTTCACGTGTCCAGCATATGCGGCGGAGCCGCGGCCACCAATTGTCCAAACACGGCGAAGCCACGCCCATGTGTCCCACAAAGCGGCGAAGCCGCCACAACGTGTGCGTGCACTTCCTGTGCATCTGCCCTCCTGCCCTAATGGATAGGGTCTCGACGCCTTTAGGCGGTCAGGAGTATTGACCCTCCTGCCCCTACGCATTCGTCTTTTCCGAAGACTTTGCTCCTCTCACGTCGGTACTGAACCCTGAGCTTGCTGACTCCACCCCCGAGCTTGTCAACTCCCTCCCCGACGAAAATTGTGAGCTCGATGAAGTTGAGCTGCCTGCGGAGATGCTGTCCCTCCTAGCGGAGAGGCCCGAGTCTGACGACGATACCTTTGACCTCATTGGACTCAGACCTAACGTCACCCATGCCGGATCACTCTGGCGACGACGCTTGTTGAGGGTGTCACTGCCTCCCCTCTTCCGCCAGCGCGTCCGCCTTTTCATTGCCCCTGACGTTAACATGGGAGGGGGTCCATACCACTTTCACCTGTGAACCTGACACTTGCCGCAGGTCCCAGATCTCTTTCCAGAGATCACGGTGGCTGATCTCCTGCCCCCTCGAGCGTCACCCATGCCGTGCCCACTTAATGGACCACTCGGTGACGCCCTTGTATACATACTCTGAGTCCAAGATGACAACTAATCGCTCTGCTCCCCTCCTTGCGCGCAGGGCATGCAGGACCCCCCACAGCTCAGCCCGACTGATGCTCTGTCGCTCCATCGTTGGGACGGGGGCTGAAAAATTCCTTTCCAACCCCTCCCCGAACCAAACACCATAACCTGCCTGCCACCAACCCCCCACCTGCTTGGCCGAGCCATCCGTGTACGCCGTGGCCCAACCCTCCTTCTCCAACAGCGAAAGGCGTAGCGGTACCTCTTCCTTATATGTTCCCCACTTCTGTTCTTTTGTCATTACCGCGGACGCCGGCCTCTTCTCCGGATACACCCCCGGAGCCAGCTGCCTGTGTTGAAACATACCTCCTTCAAACCACAGGTGTAAACCCGTGACACTGATAAATCTTTCTCCGCTCTCCACACCTCTAACGTGCCCACCCACTTGGCTACAAAGTCATCCAAAGATGGGATCTCCCCTTGGAACCGAGCCTCACATCGCACTGACCACTGTGCTTTCAGCCCTGCCCATAGAACGAGGCCCTGCTTGGTTCCCACGGACTGCAAGGGGTTCTCCAGCACAAGGTGGCTCGGCTCAATGACGCCCCCATCCCCGTGCACCAAACCAAAAGCTTTCCTGACTGTGTCAAACATAAATACGGAAAAGCGGCAGTGCCGCAATACATGGGGGTGGTCCTCCAACTTGTGGCACAAAGGGCAAAGGGCGCTCCCCACCCGGTGTCCCATCCTTCCACCGATGGGCAGCTTCTTCCATAGCACTCGCCAAATGGAATCTCGGCCCCATGCTGGAAGATACAACCTATTGAACTGCTGCCATACTACGCCTCTTGCCGAGGTTCTTCTGCATGGCGTCGCTGCATAAAGAGGAGCGTGCAACGTTGGCCCCACTGGGCCCCCCATTGGTCCATTGACGGACCCCGTGACTCCTCTGGGGCCTGCGACGATATGCATACATCCTGGACCCCCATATCATACACCATTTTCCAAGTGTATGCAACAACCTCCAAATACTCTAACTTCACCATGCCCCCCAATAGCAAATCCTTCCACTGCACAATCCCTGCCCTGGTCAGCTTTGGCAATACATACGTGAGCCCTATTTCTCCCCGAAAAAAGACATTGTGCAAGATGCCCATGACAGAGAGCATGTGCAGGGGGGGGGGGGGCGTCCTCCCCCCATGACGCTTGTGAGTAGGCCCGCAGTGAGCCCTGTAGAAATGTTGGCTGCCGCAGCGCCACCGGCGCCAGCTGCACATATGGTAGTGTGACTTCATTTAGCACTAGGCCTACCTTGGCTGCCCACGCCTGAAACGATGCCACGTGATGCGCTGCGTACACATGGGGTTTCGTTACCGCTGTCACGAATGACAAGGCGTGTACCCACTGAGCGTATGAGCCTAAAGAAGCGTGCGCCAAACCACCGTCCCGTACCGGCATCGACAAGATTGACAGTCTATGCTCAGCCATAATCTGACGATGGCCGTCACCCCCGGTATCCCACCGGCAGGAAATCAATGTTCTCGTGTCCAGCACACGCGGCGGAGCCGCGCTCATGAGTCCAGCATGGCGGCGAAGCCGCCCTCTCGTGTGCGCGCACATCCCGTGCGGTGCCCCTACCTCCCTGTTGGATAGGGTCTTGTTGCCACTCAGGCTCAGGAAAAAGTGTACCCCTCGGAACAGCTGTGCCCCCATGCTTAGTAGACAAGGCCTTGCTTCCACGTGCACGTGCGGGGCCATGTTATGCACAGGTGCAGTGGAGTAGAGGGCGCCTTCCGATTCCCATCTCACAATTGCAACCAGGATGCGTGATTGGCCGTCCCATGGAATGAAAATGTCACATCGCTGGGATGCCCCTTCGAGAAAAACAAGCAGGGGTTGTTAGCTGACACTATTCTCAAGCTGAGGTTGAAGTTGAAGTTGAGGTGTCAGCAGAAGTGGTAGCCTCTGCTGAAGTCTCCCCCCCCCCCCCCCCCCCGAGGGATGACGCCCACACCCCGCTGGGGATTGCAAGTGATGGCCCCCCCCCCCACCCGGGAAGGATACCACCGCAGACCAAACATTTAGGCCCATACGGTGCACAATTCACGGCCAGTAACTTGCTTGCTGTTGGTTGCCAAAAGCTTTTGGATACACGCCGACATGCCTCGACGCTTGGGGTGTGAGGCGCATGGTAAAAACAAGCAGACATCTCATTGCGCTGCACCCCTCCATCAGTTGTTTGGTTGCCCCTATTGCTGAACAGGGACAGTGTAGAACTTCCTCTTACGGTCCCACAGAGTCTTGAAGTGCTGCACATGTTCCCCATCAGTGACTGGGATGTAAGAGCTGGCTGCAGCAGGCAGCAGGCTGCTTTGCGCGTTTGTATGCAGGTTTGGGCACAGTTGGTGCCACCAGCTTTTTGGGGATCCACTTTACATGGCATACATGAGCCCTGACAACTATGTCTCACAGCTTTAGTCCTGTGCAATGTCCGTTGTGACACTATACGAAGATTGGGTACCCCACAATCAAGGGTCCCCGACAATCAAGGGGATCCCAATTGCCGAAAATTTCTCCCTCCCCGTAGTTCCATAGCACAAGAGGGTGCAGAAAAACCACTGTGTGATACTGATGTGTTCTCTTTTTGGAACTAGCCGGTGACGGGCTGGACAAAGGAGGGAGGGGGTAGTAGCAGGCTGTGGGGCACTCTCTTTTGGAATCCCAGGCTCCAAATCTGTAGGGCCCAGCAGCAAAAAGCTTGGGCTGCTGAGTCTGATTGCTGCTGCTATTGTTGCTGTTGTTGCCGAAGTCTCCTGTTGAAGCACATGACAGTGCGCCTGGTGAGGAGGTGGTCCGCACGACTCTTGTTCGTTCATTCATGTTGCTTTCTCCCATGTTTGGTTTGACAGGCCAAAATGGCACGGTGTCCTTTTCTCATTCTGACCAGGAGGAATTGGTCAGGGCAGTCCATTACACTATCATGTGGGCATATCGAGGGGCCCTTGGGGGGTAGGCAAGACATCCTCTCATTAGATTTGGCAAGAGCATGCATGTGATGGTGCCACATCACATGGTGTCAAGTTCGGTAATTGTTCTGGTGGGAATAATGGACTTGGAGTGGGCTTTCTTTTCTTTCAAATTGCCGTTGAGCAAAATCTCTGGGAAAACCTCGGTGAGAAGTGGTGAGAGGTGTAGCTATAAATTGCAATACAATCAGTTTTTTCTTTTGTCAATGCCAGGGGTATGTTGGTTCTCAAGGCATCACCTACATTCCTTAATAGAATGCACTAGTGGTGCAACAATCTTCTTTCCATGCCCTACGCATTAGCACTGTGTGCATGGCCTGTGCTGCAATCACGGCCGCCCAGGCCACTCACCACGAGGGCACAGCTGGGGGAGCGTGGGTCTAGGCACAGGGTCAGAGCACCCAGGGGGCCTGATCGCAATGGCTTGGCTTTCATCATAACAACTGGGGTGTCCATGGGTGAGGTTGTGTCGCGGCACATCTACGAGAGACCACACACTAGGAAAGACAATGGTTTGTCCCATTTAGAACAATCGTATGGAGGCATGCTCTATTCATGATCTTATATACTTTGTCACATGATGTGCAGCGAGACAACTGCTACAAGAGAAGTACTGGACGTTTTGAACAATCGTATGGAGACATGCATTGATGATCTCCTGTACTTTGTCATATGATGTGCAGCAAGACAACTCCCCTGACGCCCCTTGAATCTCCCCACATAGCGCACAACAGTCTCCCATGGGGACGGGGGGGAGATCGCAACGGTATTTCAAGGCAAACTGTGGCACCGACATGTTCACCAAGTGTGCGTGGGTGGTACCATACACTGTCACTGGGAGAAAACTCTTTGGGTCTGAAAAAGCAACACAACACCCGGTACACCGAGAGAGAATATCACAGAATACACACAGTAGACTGATTTGCATTGATAGGAAAGCAATGCAAGGACGTATGTGTGACAGATGGGCAACACAAACCACTGCAATAGATATTGCCTCGCAAAACAGTGAAGTGACGGTCTCCCAGGGCCGCAAGCAGGTCATAAAGCGCTCCACACATGCGCGTCCTGGTATTCATATGCAGCATTGTTCGGCAGTTCTCATGAAACTGTTTGTATACACCAACCGAGATTTCATCTGCTATTCAGCCTTATTCAGTCAACACATTGTGTTTGCATGGCTGAATGGTACAGAACAGTGGAGGCGCTCGGCTGAGGACATGGTCGTCGTAAAGCACCTCGCCTAAGGCTGATACACAACGGTGTCCCGGGGGGGGGGGGGGGTTTCAAGGGGGGATCAGGGTACTACAAGAGAAGTACTAGACCGTATTTTTGATGGTGGATTATCATATTATGGTGCACACGTGCTACAATCATCACATAGCATGAAACCAGGAGGGAGTGATTGCCCCGTGCACCACTTTTGGCACATTTAAATGGACATACTGCAGGAAGGTGGCCTAACATGATGCACACATATGATGTCGCAGTGGCTTGTTGGATTGTGACCACCAACATCCACCAACACATGCAGGTGAGGGAGTGCCTGCTACTAGAATACCCCCCGACTAGCCAGAGCTTACCACAATGTGTCGAACATTGCCCTTGGGAACAACACCTGGGGCTAATTTAATGGACAAAGACATCGAGGGACAGTGTCAAAGGGCACAACTTTAAATGGCATTCAACTGGGCACATCAGTGACAAATATGTTCATGCATGCAACTGGTGCATAAATAAAAAAGAAATCAAGGCGGCATGCTGAGCACATAATGGTGTCCCCTTTTCCACCAACTTGTTAGTTGAACCAAGTGTCTACCCAGAAAAAATGCCTCCGGCTATCTAAGTCGTGACAGGCGAACCGAAAAAAGTGGAGCTACAGCACCGAAATTTGAAGTAACAAAAATTTTTACCTAGCTATCCTGTGTGTGAGACGCAAAATGAAGAAAAATGCGGAGGAAAAACAACAGTCAAAAGAGGGGTAATTACTGCGGGGAGGGGGGAAGTGTAGTGGGAGAAGATGGAAATCGAGGGTAAAGGACATAGTTGATTTGCGAGGGGTAGGATAGAAGGGAAGATTGAGTTGGACAATTTTGAAAAACTCATCTGCAGCTAACAATCATGGACAATGCATGAACGTCACCAGCAAAACAGGCAAGCAGAGCATAGGGCCAAAAGCAATAGCGACAATTTCAGATGATGTCTTTCAAATGATGTAATGAGTCTGTTCGGTGACTGTGCCGAGCAGCTCAAGGAGTGCTCCGTTAAACGAACGAAAAGCATTTGACCATTGAAGACCATATAACTCCGAACCATATGCTATCGAAATTTAGATGGCACTATATACAAAGGAACCTGTCGTCGATTCCTATCGAAATTTCGATAGGATTAAAGTTTGAAAATATCAAGTGAACAGGCCAATCGAAAATTCGATTGATGCAAAAGAAACAGTATGCGTGTACATGGAAACGCAGGTTCTATCGAAATTTCGATAGAGAGCAGGCAACAACACATCTCCAGGAGAGATGGAAGAAAAGGAACCTCAAAAAAAAAATGACATATCCTCACCTACTCCTTGGAAGTAGCCCGACTAGGATGAGAATCCTTGTGGGGCGAACCCTTCTTCTTGGGCTGATCCGTGGAAGCCTTCGACAACTTGGCCTCAAAATCAGCAAAAGCAGACTTCTTCTTCTCTTTTTCCTTATGTGCTACTTCTTTCTTACCTTTCGCCGATTCCTTTGCCGCATCCTTTGCTACTTACTTCGCAGCCTTCTCGGATTGCTTCTGCACAGGAAAGGCGAGAGAATGCATTAAGTCAGCACAAAAGTGAAGCAGATATGCACCTATAAAGAGACATACTTTCTCCTGAGCCACCGCTTTTTTCTCTTCTTTCGTCAGAGCCTTGCTAACTTTCTTCTCAGCGTCCTTTGCTGCCTTCGCTTGACGCTTGCTTGTGTCCTTGTTGTCGTCATCGTCGGAAGAATCTGTGACAGAACATGTAGGGAAGGAAAAGAACATGACCAATTTGTTGAGACATTTAACTTTGAATGCATTCCTTCGTCAGAGTCAGGAGCCTCAAGGGGATAACCCCGTTTCATCCGGTCGAGAACAAGATCCCATGTGATCGGAGGTAGGGCCTGTACCCTTTGAAGTCTAGCAGAAACTGTGAGCAAAGGAGAAAAAATGACGTGAGTAGCCCACCGTACTCGGGGAGGGAGAAGGACTTGAAACATACCGTCATCAGCAAACTTCTTCAATTGTTCTTTGCTAGGCGCCGTTGACAAGCCGAGAAGAACGGCAACGTTAACGTGAGAATGGAGACGGAGCCGAATGTTGCTCACCAGAACGGGGGAGGTAGTCTGAACAGCAACCCAAATCTCGTTAACGCTTTCTTCGATAACATCCAACTTGAGTTGATGCATGATGCAGCCCAGGATCTCTGGAGGAAGTCGATTGTCATATTCGGGCGGATTGTTGTACCGCTCGTCTTCGAAGGTAATGTACCTCGGAGGCTGCAAGAAAACCAATCGAAATTTCGATAGGAGGAAGTACGCAAAGCGAAGCTATCGAAATTTCGATAGAACAGACCTTCCATTCTTTGATATGGAGCAATGTCACGACAACGAGCTGGGAAGTTGCCATGGTATAATTGCTGGTCAAAATCCCCTTATTGTACAACGCGATGTCCCTGGTATAGAACTCATCATCCGTTTGCGCACAGATGGCGTTCAAAACGACGCGGACGTCAGGACGATCTGCAACCAAAAGCAGAACGGGCATCAAATCCTCATCAAGGACGTAAGATAACATCATTGGACACAGGGGGCGGCCCGCAGCGGTACCCTTCGGAATCTGATAGATGACAATCCTCGGTTTTAGCCCCGCAATTGCAGCAGGGGTTGCACCGACAGCTGGCCCGATGCGGACCTCACAGACTGCCTCTCCGGGTTTGGTTTCACCAAGCGTTACTGTCAAACACTCTGAGGACGTGCTTTTGACCACAGGCTTCACCTTTGGTTGACTGAGGGATTCGCGGAGGGTCTTGTGTTCCTCATCAGACCAAATCGGGGCCTTGTTGATGGTCGTCAAAGGGGGCACGGGGTGCTCTGCGCTCCACTTCCAGCGCGGGATATGCACCTTGAAATCCTGGGGTGAAAGTGATGAAGTTATTCTCTTCCACTCCGCGAAGTTTTTGCGAGACTCGTGCACGAAGGGGTTGTCCGGATGTTCCAAATGCCAAGAACAAGTTCGCTGCCCCCGAAGTCTCCGAACGAAGACCTTAAGCAAAGGTGGTGTAAGACCACCTTCTTGCAGCCTTGCACAAACCTGTGAAGATATGTACGATGATGCCTGTGTTGTTTTACATGTGAATGCCACTTCCACAAAGAAAGTAACTACCTGCGCAGTCTCCGGAGGATACAATCCCTCAAGCGGCTTATAGTTGTTGAACACCGGGTTTAACTCGTCCTTCCCCTGGAGCTCGATGAGTTTCGGAATGATCGATTTGTCCTCAACTTGGGAAACGAAGCTCGCAAAAACCGTCCATCGCTTTGCAACTTCTCCGTCGGTGCCGTGCACGGCAGTGTATCCCGTCTTGTGCATCATTGATAGCGTTGCAGCCTTCGGGGTGGGTACTCCTGCAAACAGATAATAAGGGAAACATTGTTGATGTGATGTAAATCAAAGTACGTCCGCTATCGAAATTTCGATAAAAACCTTTGAGGTGACACTCGGTGAAGAGGCGATGCAGTCGTTGCTCAAACGTATGCTCAGGTCCACCATGGGATGCGCGGTTGTGATGCCGTGCGAGGGTTTGTCGCACCCAAAAGGGTGTGTCCGCTCTCAAAACCAGCCCGTCGTACATCTTTGTCCAATGAGGCGGTGTCTTGCCTTCTTCTTCGAACTCCTTTCGTACGTCCTGGGTCCATTCGAAAGCATGCTGTCTGCTGAGACACTTGAATGTAGCGCCTGACGAGGAATCGTGCAATCGAAATTTCGATAGAAAGTACAATGTATTCGAAATATTGATGCGGCATGGTATGCAATCAAAATTTCGATAGCAAGGTATACCTGTTGGAAAGAGCAAGCACTCAATGTGTTTGTCCTTCGGTGGTGGAGCCGCAAGAATGTCATCCCCAACCAACGCTTTCTTCTTGGCAGTAACCGTTCTTGTTTGGCCGAAGGTCATGTCGCGGTCCAGTTCGATCTTCGAGTAATGGACAAGTTCTCGGGACTCAACCCAATCGTCCAAATAGACCCCACTGGTATCGTGCCACTCCTCCACCTCTGCGGATGGCGCTGCTTCAGTGGTCTTCTTCTTCTTCTTCTTCGGTGGAGGGGACTGAGAGAGAAGGACGGCCTCGGAAGTGTCCGTTCGGGGGCTTGCAGAGTCGGTTGACTGAGAATACGTTTGCGATGAAGGCTCATCGGAGTCCCCAAGCGGGTGCGACCGCTTCTTCTTCTTCAAACGCTTCTTTGGTTGCAAATCCAACTCAGCGGACATTGGGCAAATGTACCCAAGGGGATTAATGAGGTTAAAACTTGTGCGAGCCGAGTAAATCGGAAATTGGTGATTGGGGCGACAAACATGTTACTTTGCTTGTAAGACCAAATAGTTGTGTCTCGGTTTTTCAGTAGCTCTAAATGCGAAGCGATCATGCATAGATTCATCGGCCACATTCCCATTAGAGTCCCAACATGCCGTAAATGCAATCGAAATTTCGATAGAGGGTGTGGTCTATCGAAATTTCGATAGATCGCGAACCAGATAGCGAGCATGATTGTCAGACAGACAATAAAGTTACATCGACTGGAATTTCAAAAGAAATTTAAATAGATGACTTCAAATCACAGAAAGGGTGTATCATGCAATGGTTCAATTATCTATATTAAATGTTGGCACAACTTAAATAGCAACATACAAACGTGCAATCGAAATTTCGATAAGCGACTCTACGAAACCTCAATGTTCAGCTGCAAGAAGCCTCAGACCCTCGGCCTCGTCAACAATATGTTCATCGTCCTCATCACGTTCGCTCTCGCTGGATGGCGGGTCAAAGAGGGCAGGAGGCGGGCCACGTGGCTCTCTACGGAGGCGTCCCTGGTATCTGTCCGGAGGGGGATGTGCTTCAAGTGACCTTGTGGTTTGTAGTTTCTTCCAAGCTTTCACATAGGAAACACGATCAGCAAGAGGTGTTCTAGGAATGTGGGTCATATAGTGATGGATTCCCTCTGTTACATCTCTGTGTTTGTACATGAAATTGAGAGCCCGAATCATGCACGTAACAAGTAGGGGGGAGTCAAAAGTTAGGTCAAGTGCAGGAAGGTAACTAGGATCCCATACAGGATCTGTGTTTGGACGGGAACCGTGTGAACGGCGTGTTATCAGCGGCCCGTTGAACAAACGAACGTATCATAATAACAAAATGTGTAACTAGATGTGGCTGGACCGAAGATCTGAGAACCCGTTCTTTCTACAAGGGGGGAAGGGTACAGTAGACATCACTTGCGTGGGAAAGATCCGTGACCTGTGGCCGCAGGGTGAGAGCATGTCCCAAACGTGACAAAGAGGATCCACAACTTTCCTCAACGAAAAGACAACCCGGGACCATGTCATACCACAGCTGCCATGTGCCCAGTGCAGTGCATAAGGTCCGAACATACTCTATCTTGGGAGCATGTTTTTGTGTAAGGGAAACAAGTAAAAGCAAACAATGTTCAAGAACAGTGCGTGCGGTCTTCCCGGAATCCAGACCAGCCCAAGTACATTCTCGAACCCCATACCCAATGGCCCAGAGTGCAGGTGTGAACACATACAACAAACTGTACAGCAACTGAATCTTTTGATATGCCACAATGTTTTCCAGATTCATTGGTCGTCTCAGGGTGGACAATCTTTCTCGAGCTTCGGTGATAAGACCTTTCAACACGTTGCCCGCTCACAAAAGACCGGCAAAAACCTTTTCCATGTATATGAGCTTCCTGTGACATGGAATGCTAGTCCGCACCGTGATAAATGGTTTGAGGAGCCAAGAAATAACGGGGAAGAAACGCCTGAAAGTAGTGTGTACACGGTACTTGTATGGATGCCAAATGCCATAAAGCAGTGGAATGCGTTCCAAATGTGACTGGTAGTCCAGACTTCTCAGCTTCGAGACTTCTCAGCTTTGAACCGTAAATGAAACGCAACATCGATGCATGTATTTTCATGTCAACCAGCAAAGGCAGATCGCGGCCCGTATGAATCTGTATGCGGCGCACCATCTCAATCAACTAGAGCAACTCAGTGTTTGTGCTTGTTCGACACTCGTCCAGCAGCATAGGTTTCCAAATTTGTGGATGTACAATACCCCGGGCGATGTCCAGTGGCGCGCGGATAAAATGTGCCTGCAACGTGCCGTCTGCCACAACTGCAATAGCGTTCAGTAGGCCCGTGATGGAGGTCCGAATGCATCTCATGACACCTGGCAGTCTAAAAAATATGCGGTGCAATGTGAGATGTCCAGGAAAGCGTGGCAGCAAGATTGTATGGAGCACAGCTACGGCAGAGCAGTCAAGATGCCCCGGGGGTCCGTCAGGGTTCTGCAGGAATCGTTTCCTGAAAAAGTTGTCCATCCATATGCCAACAGAGGCATTGCTCATTGCATTCCAAAGGTCTATCGCTGCTGCAACTCCAGATTCCTGCAGAATCAGAATTCGAGGTGGAACTATGCCAAACCTTGCCAGTAACTTCCGTTCGCGCTGCGAAACAGTAATGTCCACAGACGGGCGAAAAGCTAGCGGTGCTGCACGGAGGTGCAACACACGCCAGATATTGAAGAGTTCCTGCTGGAGGACGCTGAGCCAGCGGGGCAAAGGTCTGCAGTGCCTGTTGGCAACCACCTGCTCAAATGTTTGGCGGCGGCGTTTGGTTATCCTTATTGCAAGGACAAATTCAACAAATCGCCATGACGTACCGCCTTCGCAAGCATCTTCAATAATCTGGCGTCCATTCTCCCAAGAGCGCGAAGCGAGGAATCCTCGCACATAGGCAATGAAAAGGGCATCCATCTTTGGCGGATAACTCGTACATGAAACGGAACACAACAAATAGTCTGGAATGTGAAATCTTTGAAATTTGATCGATCTCCGTCACATTGTCACTATCGAAAATTCGATTGGAATTAATCAGCCTCTGCTTTACACGGTACTGATTATGGGGGCGTTTTCGCACAGCGCGCGCACGCGCCAGTTGTTCCGGTGTTTACCCCGGCAATAGCCCTGACCAGCCCCTTCAATAACTTCCTTCCAATCTTCCGAAGTTACCGAACTCAGCCCACCCTTCAAGGTCTTCACAGTGGCAGCGAGCTGCTTGCCAGCCTCCTAAGACCGTTGTGTAGTCTTGGGGGCGCGCGGCTTTGCACGGGATGGTGGAGTTGCCGGTTTGGATGGACTCCTTCCCCGATCGTCAGGCGGCGGCGAAGGGCTGCGTGAGCAGGGGGGCGGTGAGTCGGCACTCAGGAAGGCAAAGGAGATGGACTAAACTTTGCACTGCCGATTCCCCACCTTCACCGCGTCTCAGAAATACTCCAAGTGGACTAATCCGTCGGGCTCAAACCCTACCACTATGGCACGAACTCGCACCCCATTGGAGCGAGTGTAGAACACCCTATCTCCAACATTAAAGTCCATGGTGAATGCAATAGAGGGTCTGAGAAATGAGAGCAAAAGATGATGCCCCGCGGCAGACACCCTGAGAATGTATGACCATATACCGGCCTCAGGGTGCCCGTTTGCAAGGGTACATACACGCAAGAAGGGGGAGGGTTGATGCTACAAGGATACACAATGGCAATAGTACCCTGCGGCAATCCTATACCCAAAAAACTGCCTACCGGTGGTGAATAATGGCCTACTTTTCGCACAGCGCGCGCACAGCGCACGGTATGCCCCCTATGTTGTTCCTGCAGCAACTATCTAAATTTCGATTGGATGATTCTATCGAAATTTCGATAGATTTTCAGTCGAATGCTCCTATCGAAATTTCGATTGGAGACTGTGTCTATCGAAATTTCGATTGGTTTCAGAAATAAAATCCATTGTGTATGCATCTCCATCGGATAAAACAACCACATGTTTTTGATTTCTTTTACCTCTCGTTTGTACTATTTTTGTATCAAGTTGTGATTTAAAATTCATATACTACTGAACTACAACTATGTTCCGATACACCTTCTTGAAAGACATTTATGGTTTGCTATCGGAATTTCGGTAAAGCCTTGCAATCGAAATTTCAATTGATCCATGCAAGGTAAACTGTTACGTGGTCTGGACAATCGAAATTTCAATAGCATCATTGCTTTTTCATCCTAATTTTCACATATTCGGACTGTCAGGATTCGAGTAGACAAAATCTTTGAGGTAGCTAATCGTGCATCCAAAATTTCGATAGAAATGACTTCTTGCCTACATTATGGACTTCCCTGGGTCTCTTTGCCATTGGAACAACAAACAACATGCAACAATTCAAATAAAACACACTGAAGCGCACATTTGCATGCGTGTGGTATCAAGGTGGTACGCAACTGCTCATGTACATGCACAACCACTGTCTTTTTGGGATAGTTCTTCTTCCTTGGGACGGGCTACATGTTCTTTAGCCGATTTTTCACACCGTGTGACACACCGCTTTTTTGGTCCGCTTTCCGGTGACACGGGCCCATTTTGGGTGGACACTTGGTTCGTCTAAGAACTTGGCAAAGAGAGGTAGCATAGTCTTCCTTATCAACCCTAGAGACAATACTCCTGTCTCAAAATGGAATGTACTGCCATGAATACCAGGGTGGATAGTGTTTTTGTCGGTTGATAAGCTGTGTAAAATGCAATGAATGGAGTTGGCCAACCAAAGGCGTACAAATCAGTGCACCTGTATGGGGAGTATTGGCAATGGGAGAGATGCGGCCACATAATATTTGCTGTCCCAAATCCAAAAATGGGGATGGGAACGGGCCATATGTCGCCCACGGCAGTGGGGCGACCATGGAGCAAAATGGTCTAAGTCTCCCTTGCTGTAGTGGGCCCTACGAAGCAGGCAACATAGGAATGCGATGCATCCAAGTAGAATCATCTATCATCATCTATCTATCTACCATGTATCACACCCCCAACAGCAACCAAGCTCTGGGTGCAACATGCGCAGATCACACCATGCCGATGAGAGTACATGTGTTTGGTGCAATGCTATAACGTTGTAGAGGCCTTTCTGTCATGAGCTGCCACTCCAACCCAAGCCCTGCAAAGCCACGCAGCTTTCAAAGGTTCAATACAGCAGGCTGACGTAATACTCCCAACCCTGCCACCAGTGTGGCACCTTTGTAACTTTCAGCCATTTCACAACCACACTCTGCAATATCTTCGAAACCAGAATGCAAACCAGCAACCAGAGATGTCAAATGGGCAGACACAAAGACCCAGAAAAACAATACAATCCGAATCACTTAAACAAAAAGATTTCCGTTACACTCCAAGACAAGCAGAACAATGCCATCTTTCAATGCCACTACCAAGGTTGGTTCAGCAAATATAGCTTCTTGCCCCGAGAGAATCCGCATGAGCCATGAAATGAATCATAGCAGCAACTGCCAGGCCATTGTTGCACACACACACACACACACACACTGTGTCTAACACACAGGTCTCAGCTGAGCGAGCGTGCGCCATCGGAGTCAGACCGAGAAAACCAAGAAAAAGGCAAGGGAGTTGCAAGACAGCAGCAACGTCTCCTCCGTCCCGCACACAAATTACCACTTCAGGGAAAGCATTTTTCAGTAGATGACCCTCCAACTCAAGAACCAGGCAGAAGCGCTCTCTAGAAACAGTACAACAACAGGACAACTGCAAATGTGAACCCTAAAAGCTGTGGCAACTTGCTGTGACCTTCTTCAACCTCTTGGCTCCCTTTTCGCCATTGTCCTGTTCACCACCTCTTTTCCTGTCCTCTTCCACGTGCGTCCCTCCACTCGCAATGTCAGGGCGCTGAGCCCTGCACTTCGGGCATTCGCACTGGAACTGGTAGTCCCACAGTTTTGCCTGCCGCAGCGCCCACTCCAGGGCTTCATTAACGTATGAATTGCACAGCTCCTCGCCCTCCTGCACCGGACGTACGCACTTCACTCGAGCAGTGTGGTCCCGGTCATAATGCACCACCACATTGGGCTCACAGGAATGATTCATGGAAGCTACCAGAGCAAACAGGGCTGCCCCCTGAAAACTGGGAAATATATCAGACTCGAAATGAATGGGCGTCGAGGAAGAGTGAAGACTGGTGCTGGAGATTGAAGTTGCAGTGTCTGGGGTGGCAGATGCAGAACTGGGTGTCCCAAGAGGAGGCTGGATATTAGAGTCTGCATCACTGGGACCATCAGCATCAGCAGCAGGGCAGGACTCCGGATCACCATTCTTGCCTGTACTACGGTCACCGCCCGCATGCCGCTCAGGCTTGCCAGTCCCGCTGTTGCACCCGGCACCTGCCCCTGCCGTTTCAACGACATCCCACTCCATATACACAGGCGGGTACTGGACGTCATGGAGGTGCTGGGCCAACTCTATTAGGGGGCGCAGCCGCTGCACCACTGGCCCACGTTCTCTGGGAGGGAGCTGATCCACCTGGACCATATAGCGATTGATGGGGGACACCACATCCAGCGAAATGTTGTTAACCTCAAGCATCCCCAGCAACGCACTGTAGCAAGGCGGCTGCAGCAGCAGCTCGGCAGTGCCCTTCAGATGGGGTTTTAATCCCAGCCGCAGCAGCTGCAATGACTCCTGCAGAATCTCTGAGGCAGTTTGCAGGTGCAAATCTCTTTTTGCTTCAGGGACACCTGTTACCACCAAGTCCCACCAAGAAAATGTCACAAACTGCAAAAATGGACGTAGTGCCTGGGCCACAGCGTCGGCTCCCTCTCGTGTGCTTTTGCATGAAGAAGCGGTGCTGGTATCACCATCACCCTGACATTCAGCGTCACACTTGGCTGCGCCAACTCCAGTCTCGGCCCCAGCTCCGGCTGCAGCCTCCGGGGTAGCGCTACTCTCATCAGCATCAGCTTCAGCCTCTGAAGCTTGAATCAGGGCTCGCGCAATGATTTTGGCAACCATTATGAAACTCTCGTGGGTACTGTGTGCGTGGGCCTCAAACAGCGCCAGGGCTCGCCGGTGCGGGTCTGTGCGCTGAGCATCTGGACTGCCGGGGCAAAGCAGACGGTGGTGACCTTCGTATGCTCTGGCCCTGCACTTGAGACTGCAGTACACAGCCCCACAGCCTGCCTCGCATGCAACCACTTCTGCTGCAGGGCTGCAGGAGGGGCAACAACAGGCCCTGCCGTTCAGTGTTAACTCACGAAGGCACGGCATAGACAGCTGCACAGGCCGGCGGCGGACGTTGCACTCCCGCAATACTGGAGACAGTAAGTGGGCCGCTTGCATGGCCGCATCCCCCAACATCGCTGCACACTCTGCACATGCGACCACCTGCTCTTTGTTTGGGCCGTGTTGAAAAGTCAGCAGAGGCTTCTCCATGTAAACAATCTCTCCTGGGCTAAACGCACGCTGTGCAAACATGCCCTTGCCTTTAGCGCCAGCAGTGCGCACATCCACTGGGAGCCCTTTGGTCAATGGCTTGTAGTACTCAGCCAAGGAGGCTTTTGGCAGAGTATATCCCATTGGCCAAGATATCGGGTGCGCAGGCATGAGGAACAGCGCAAGTGCACATGTATCAGCTGTAACACAGGTGGTGACACGAGGCAGGAGTGGATGGCTTGCACGGTCGGCATGTGTGCAGGGTTGGTGGGTCATGCAGTGCTTGTGCGTGGTTTGTGGTCTGCGCAGCACACGCAAGTGCAGGCTTGGTTGGTCATGCGTGCACACAAATGATCAGTGGATCAAATGGCGTGGCTGCAGTGCATAACTGACCCCAACCATGTGAGAACATTGCACTCCATCTTGGGGCAACACACAACAATGTGCACTAATAATGGACAATGTCTCCATCCACCAGATTTACGTGCTGCAAGATAATTTGTCGAAAGAGGGTCATCCCCTCACCATATGCAGCTAGATGCACATCCTAGCCGCTCTTACAAAAGCTACAGTCATGGGTTGTCCCTTGCATTCTACACCGAGTAACGCAAAGCGGACGCCTGTAAAGGGTGTTTGTTCTAGAGTTGGCAGACTGATTGTCAACCAAGGAAGAGTTAGGCCAGAGTTGGAGTTTCAGATCACCGTTGTGATTGGTGGGTGCTCCACAACTCCTCACCAGATAGTGAGGAGATGCAGAACTTATTTGATGCATGCCATTTTGGCTAGGAGGATCGGGTATCTGCCCATTTCAACAAGTATCATGCTGTCGTGGCTATGGGGCCCTCCTAGGTGACTTGTAATGCATGCACCGGCTTCAGGGGCCTCTCCCGGGTTGTGCCAAGGTGGTCAAGTCATGGCATCAGTGATAAAGCTCAGTTTTGTCTTGTTTGGGATGGAGACCAAGGATTGGGGCGGTCTGCGCGATGGCCGTAAGAGATTGCTCCTTTAGCTGCGTGGTATCGATGCGCACTGCAACATTGTCCATGTATACATATAAAGTGATGTTGGCCGAATCATGAGGTTTTCCGGCTACTCCAACCCCTCCCGGTACAGAAGAGAGGTTCGGCGTGCAATGCTGGCACTCACTCGTGTCACTACATGTTCCGCATGTACAACCCTTGCGAATGCTGTGACTGTGACCCCCTAACTTGCATTCCCACTTGCAATGTTTCCCCTTGTGCCTCTATGCTCATTCCGCCCTTGCCTATCAGAAACATTAGTGTTGTAATCACAGTCATCATGGAACAGGACTTAATCCACCGGGGGCTGGCTCGCCCGCAGCTGGATCGGGCAACTCTTGTGCTCGCAAATACATTGGCGATGGGTGGTAGCTATCAGTCATGGGTTCAAGACCCAGTTTTTCCATATGGCCATCGGTGACGGTGTGAGTAGACAACTGGGTGTCGTGGTTGTGGATGTTGGTTTTGGCGTGATGGTGTGTGAGCACTCGTCAAATTGAACACTCACAACAAAGTGACAGTAGAAGGCGTTGTGAAAAGCGGTGCCTGTAGCAGGGCCATATCCTCCTCATCCATCAGGAGCACGCGGAACGCCACTGGCTTGCGTGGCACATCAAGGCTAGGTGGGGATTGTGGCCGGTGGCAGGGGTGAAATGGATGTAATGTAGAAGGGGTGCATGCGGCAACCCCGCTTAGCTAACCTGTCTGCTTGTTCAGTACCAGGGATGCCCTGGTGCGATGGTGACGAGGTGGGGGGTCGAATCTATCACCTGCAATGGGCATCCATTTTCTGCGACCGACCATCATTGTGCCAGTTGGGTGATTCCTAGGGGGTGGAACCGCAAGAAGGTGGGGAGGTTGCAGGTGGACTAGGTGCCCTTGGATTCCGTGTTTGAGCCACATAACCCAATACATACCCCAGATACACCCCATTATTGATTTGGGGTTGTTTGCAGCCCAACTAACCAAATTTTGTGCCATTTTTGGGCCATTTCTGGGTGCTTCTCTGACATATTGTGGAGTCATAGGCCAACAATAGCTCTTCAACACGAGGAAAGCAAACCAATCATCGCCGAGGTCGATTTACCTTTGTGTAGCCATTTGGAACGCATTTTAAGGTCATTTTGGGCAAGCTAGCAATTTGGACCCCAAAATTGGGTTGAAGTGGGAGGGCACGTCCCACCTTGGCGCCCATGCGTGTGGTGCGCCAGCTGAAGATGACCGAGATGCGCACCCGCGATGGTCGCCGCCAGCACCACAAAGTTCCTGTACATGGATTCTAGGGTCCCAATGTGGGCGGGTACCTGTGGCACAACCGTCTCAAGTGTCTTCCACAAAGCCCTCAAGAGGTGGCCTCATTTGGCGGCCCTCCCCACAATTGAATGCCAACCACCCGGTGCATGTGCTCAAACAGTTTGCTTGGGACCCTCCATGAGATCAGGAGGGGGGAGACAAAATTTCATCATCCGCCATTTCTCCACTATGGTGTAGGGTTACCTATTGCCCATGTACCAAGCCTTTCTCCACCAAAGTACAAAGAAAAATGGATCATCTCGAGAACAATCTTTGTGTACAAGAAAAAGGATCCCACGAACCCATACTACTACTAGCTGCTTCTTGTCAGCCATCTACACGGTGTAGGCCAAGGTGGTGGTGCAAAGAATCTGTTCCAATATGCCCACCTGCATCTCCATAGAACTTCTTGGAGGATGAGATGTGGCAAGAGCGGGCAGCCCCCCTCAAATCCTACCGAGGTCTTAATGCGCAACTTCTTGCCTTGTGCCCATGTCTAGGCGACTGTAGATATCGGCAACGACATTGACCAGCCTGGTAGGGACCCCGCTCATGGACAACAAGAAAGGCGGCATGGACCGTGGGGCAGATGGGAAGGCCTTAGCAACATCAAGGAGAGTAGAGAAGCCCTCTTTGGTTTGGAGTCTATCGGTTCAAGCCCGGCAGGGAGCTATTTGGGAATTGGTTACTCAAAAATTGAGGGCAGCAGTGCACTACAACAAAGGCGTAGAGAGCAGGGTGACCCAGGAATGGAGGATGAGCCCCGTGTTATATGGCACTGGTCGCCTTGATGGCCAATGCCAACACGAATGGGCCGGCACAAGCGGCGTGGGGAGGGGGGAAATAGTGGCGGGCAGTCGGTTCATGTCCTACGAGAGCGCCTCCGGAGGGCAGGGCATCTGCCGCCCACATCAGTGTTCATCAGGGCACGAACTATAGTTTCCGTTGAAACTGAAGTTTAAAGCATTCCCTGGATGTGCTTGACTTTGGGTCCCTTACTGTGTACAACAGCCATGTGTGCCTTTTAGTCGGTTCTACTTTTTGCGGATGGAGGGTATGCCGCATAGGCTGGATGCCCTCATCAATTTTTCAGCACAGCACTAGGAGAGATGGTGAGAGCATGTCGCACGTAAACAGGTGCAGGACCTTGCCTACACGGAGTGGGACAGGATCAACCAATGCCATGGGTGGGTGGCTTCCCTTCAGCATGCCATCCAGCAGGTGGTGCCCAGTGTGAACGACACGAGAGATCAGCGGAAATTGGTGGCGGCATACGAGCTCTACACTGGGACCTTGCTGAAAGTGCCCTGCGGCTCCGTGAAGCCCAGGAGAGCCAGTCTGGAAGACTATGAATTCCGGTGGATTAATGGACGGAACCACTTTCGGACGAACAAGGGCACATGGCAAGATTGTACCCACCCGCCCTCCAGACCGTGCAAGTACTATGGCAACCGCCGCTCGTCTTTCTAGAGTGCCGAATTCAGCTGCCACTAAGGCGGCCCAGCCAACCCCCATGTCCCACAAGGGGGGTCGCTGGCAGCAAGTGGGACTCGCGAGCGCCACAAGAAGGTACAGATGCCGAACGCACTGGGAGCCTTGCTAGAAGAAGTGGAACGCTAAGTTGGTGGCTCATACGAGGCTACAGTATGGAGGAAGCTGGAGGACGGGACCAGGAAGGCATACTCGGGCGCCCTATATAAGTTCCTCTGGTACAGCAGAATCAACGGATACCTCTCACCACGCGAGGCCCTTAAAGGGCGCATGTTACAAATGGCCACAAATGGCCAGTACGACTCACCAGTCAAGGCCCTGCTGTCCACGTTGTGGATGGCGGAGAAGATGTCCATTATCCCAGCAATCGTGGCACGACAAAAGCGCCCTCCCTCCCCAAAAAAAAGGGAGGGCAAAAGCAGTGATTCGTTTGAATTACTCTCCGAGTGTTAGTTTGGGTCATTGGAAACTCCTGATGGTTGGTTGCAGGGTGTTGAGAGAAAAATGCCGAAAGGTTAGAAAACGTCCAAAATTCTGAACGGTTAGGTTTAGAGGGCCGAAAGAAAAACTTCTTGAAGGTCGGAGCAAGGGGCCGCTCTTGCACTGCACGCTACTTTTTGGACCAGGTTCCCCATGAAGAGTCCCCAAGCACCCCCTTCCAAACGCCCTTGTATCACTCCTGCCGCAGGAGCATGTCCCACTGTAGACCCTGGGAGACCTTCTTCAATGGGTGCGGGAGGTGGTCCATCTTCCACGAATGGGGGTGAGACGATGGACCCGGGGGTGCTGGGTGTGGCCGTTTAGCGTAGCCCCGCTGCCGACCGTCTCGGGATGACGGCATTGTACGTCTTGGCTAGCACGAAGGATCCTTGGCGTTGATCAAGCCCGTGAGGTCACCTTCAACTGTAGTACTTGGACGTGATACAGCACTTGGAGAGGATGCTGGATTGTCCCTTGGCCTTGATCATGATCCTAAGGTCCGACAGCAACCGTGCCTGCTCGGGTTCCCCATGATGGGGGGAAAACAACATGGATACAGCACCTGTGCCTTCTCAAGGTCCCGAGGTGGGGAGAAATCAACCTAGAAAAGAGTGCATGTGGTGGAAATGAGCAAAAAAGTGTGAAAAAAGGTGGAAATGGGTGAAACTAGGTGAAGATACAAAATGCCATATCCCCAAAGTAGAAGAAGTATCAAAACCTACTCTCGAACAACAATGATGCCCCCCTAGTATCAAATTATGGGTGTCTAGTATGGCCACACACCCAAATAGTTGCATTGCGCTTGCACTATGCGCGCATTGCACTTAGTGTGCCCCCCAAGGAGGGAACCAAAAAGGCTACATAATCACCACCCCAAGTGCCAGGGAGGGGGGAAAAAAACATTACCCCTACTGTCTCAGGGCCCCCAAAGTGGGGCGATGGGTCGGAATCAATAAGCACATTGAGTATAAATGTGTGGGGCAAAACCAACAGATTACCGCTTGAAATAGGCTTGAAAAAAACAACCTGTCCGGTGCTCTTTACGCCATGACCCCCCCCCCCCCTGTACGGGGAATTTTTACAGTAGAAAATTCCGCACAGGGGATATTCCGCACCTCCTCCGTGCCTCCTAAATCTTGATTGCATTGTAAGGAAAGGGATCCAGATTGCATTGTAAGGAAAGGGATCCTGGGCTTGTGATCCCCAACACGCGATGCAACAAAGCAGCCAATGTTTTTAGTGGGTGACAATCTTGCTTTTGATGGCGGCGCATCATTTGGAAAATTTGTGGGACCAAATTGTGAAACGTGTGCCCTCACAAGGAATAGATTTAGCGCACCTACAATAAAACAATGTGGGGGAAATTTTGCACCAATTTGAAGTACGGATTTTTCCCCATAGAAAAAAAGCACTGCGGAATCCCGCACAACATTTTGGGTCAACCAGGTGCGTTTAGGGTAGCATGAGCAGAGGACTAGGTACTGTGAGTCACAAATGTAGGATTTGGAGGGGGATGCCATGAAGGCAAAGAAAGGGGGTCCGGGAAAAAGCCTTATTTTATTTGACGTCTTACTGACATCACTGACTTGTGTGAGGGGCAGGCATCTGCACCAACAGTCCAGCAGCTCATGCAGAAGGGTGAGGGTACATGGAACCTAAGACCAGTTGCTCACACAGAAACAATCAGCCCAAGCAAAAATACCCTGTAACCGGTACTGCCGGCGCATGCACACGCGATGGACGTGACAAACATGCACATGCACATGCACATGCAAACACACTTTGTGAGGGAAAAAATGCACACACACACACCCACACGTGTGTGCAAAGACCAATGTCCAGCAACCACTTCCGCAGGAGCACATGCTACTCAAGTGAGACCGCAGAGGGGCTCATGAGAGCACAGTTCTTCTTTCGCACCACGTGCGAAAGATGGAGGCCTGGGGAGAAAGAAAGGGGCTAGGGGAGAGGGGTTAGGCTACAATGGCAAGAAGGGCATTTGAACCTCCTAAACGTTGGTGCCTCAGGGGGAATCCTTGCACTGCGCGCTACTTTTAGACTATGTTCCCCCCGAAGAGCCCTTAGGCACGCCCCTTGAAAATGCCCTTAGAATTAGGCGACCCAAACTGACTGGAGGAGACCTTGAGGGGGACCTTCCCGGTTCTTGTAGCATGGTGAAGGACCAGGGGCCTTTGGGGGGAAACTTGACCATGTGTTCGGCAGCGGAGATGGAGGGCAATCAGGTGGCGAGTCTGAACTTGGGATGGCAAAGGAGATGGACTCCATCTTGCATTGCAGATTCACCACTCTTAACCCATCTTGGTAGCATTCCAAGTGGAGGAGTCCGTCTCCAACCGTCCCAACCACCGTGGTAGGAGGTCGCAGGCCATTGGAGCGGGTGTAGAACACCTTATCCCCAATACTGAGATCCATGGAGAAAATGGGCCCGAGAAATGAGGAGAGAAGTATGATGTCGTGTAGCAGGCACCCTCTAAGTGTATCACCATATCAATCAACCGAGAAAAAGAGTAGATGTGGTGGAAATGGGCAAAAAATGTGTGTAAAAAAGTAGAAATGGGTGAAACAGGGTGAACATGCAAAAATGCCAGATCCCCAAAGTATCAAAACCTACTACCAAACAACAATGATGCCCAAAGTACCACAAAGTATGGGCTTCTACTACGGCCAAACGCCCAAATAGCTGCATGGCGCGTGCACTGCGCTTAAGGCGCCCCCTCATAGGCTAGTGTAGTACCCGAGAGTGCCAGAATATGCTAGCCAGGAGGCTGCCAGTGTGAGCAGATGAGGGGGCGTGGGGGGGGGGGGGGGGGGCAAGTGTAGGCACGTGGTAAGGGTTGCCATAAAGTCGAACTAGCGCAGCTGATATGCACTCGGCACAAAGCAAACAATTTTTGCTAGATCGAGGGGTAAACTAACGAGGATAACAGCAGTGGCAACCAATAAGTAACAGTATTGAACAACGGCCACAATACCACTACACCGCGACGAAGGGGAGAAGGTGCTGCATCGTTCCACAAACGCGTGCGCGATGAACACACACATACACACACCGAGAGAGAATGTTTCATAACATAGTGCGCACCATGGTTGAATAACCCAATGCATGGAACCAAAACAGGGGATGAAAAGCTCTGGTTTGTGGGGGAGGAGTCGAGGAGCCGAGGCCACAAACAAGACCTTGGACTCTGGGCATCACGGTGGATGCGGCTCATCAAGGAAGGGCGGCAAAAATGCGGGGTGGCCCTAGACCACCGGCACGAATATCACTCAACAGCAGATCCCGAGGAGGCATGGGTGGAAGTCGTGGCGGGCACCGACCTCGAGCATCATACTTTTTTTTTTGACTGACTCCAGAAGTTCAAAGAGTACTCAAGACTGTGCTTGGAAAAGTGGGCGTCTCCAGCATATGATACGGTGGATCCCCGCAAAGCGGGGCACATGGCAAAGACCCAGAGTTCACATGCGTATACCACAGAGCCCTCTGATGTGGTAGGCAAAACCGCCACGCCATATGGCAAGCCTATAATGTGTGAGATTTAAGGGGGTTAAGACATGCTGGATCACGTGTGTGCCATGCCCCATAGATCCTCAAGAGTGACTAGCCTTCGTCGCTTTGTAGGGGCCATGTCCGGTGGCGGGCGTTGGCCCAGGATGCCGGACCTTGTGCGGCAGTGGCGTTTAGGCAGAGGGGACTCCACCCGGTGGGCGGCGCGCTCGGATGCCCAGAACTGGCTCATCACCGAAAAGAGCTGAATCCTTCGGCTATGCCGCTGGTAGTGCTGGTCTACAGAGGTGGTCCACACTCTAGCACGTCGCAGAAGGGAGTGCCAGTGCCGTGATTGCCGCACCAGATCATCTAGCACGTCGCGGTATGAAACCATCAGTGAAGCTCCGAGAACGGCACGTTGATGCAGAAACCAAGGCTGGGCCAGATACTGCATTGCCGAAGCGACCTGTGTCCCTGGGTCTGCGGCAGAGGGACAGAGGCATTGGTCGAGATATTTCACCGCCCATGACCTGGTGTGGTATGGCTGCGGTCGGTCCCATGTGCGCACAGCTCTATGGTGGGACGTCTGTGAGAGGCGCGGCCATCCCGCCGCCATGTTCTCTCCCGGGGCCCTGTATACCCCACTTGATTGCGGAGGACAGAGTCCGTGGGGTTCGGTGGTACAGCTCGTGGGCGCAGCTTTGTGTACCATGCCGCCACCGCGGTGGAGGGCGTGGGCGGCACCTGTGGGTCGCGGGGGGGCATGGTGAGTTGGCCGCGCACTTGGCATACGCCATGTAGGGCGTGGTACTGGTGCCAGGCCACACGCTCCCTGAGGTCTACCCGCAGAGTTCGGGGGATGTGGTCCCATAGGGACTGTGGTATGCGAAAGTAGGAAATATGGTGTAGGTGTGACGCCGACGCCCTGTTCCACCATTCCGTTACCGTATTTTGCCATGGTCCCCAGGTGCTAAGCCACATGTTGCGAAATGCGACTTTCCAACACATGCAGTGGATGAGGCATTTGTGGACAGTGGTACCGCGGTGGAGGGGACATATGGGGCATTTTGGGGTGGTATGGTCCCACGTCGCGCTCGTCCCATCCCATTGTACCTGGCCCCGCAGCCATTTAACCCAGAGCATATGTCGGTCCCCGCGCATCGGCAGCCAGGATACCGAGTGCGCACCGTCGAAAGTGACACCGCGCCTCCGCTGGAGGATCCATTTCCGCGCCGGAGTGGGGGCGGGCCCGCCGCACATTGCAAAATCTTCGGGGCGCCGGGGGTTGTAATCCGGCACGGGTAGGCGCGTGGCCATCTTGGCGAGCAGGTCTACTTCCCCATTGCGTCGAATTTGTTCGCGTTCTTGCGCGTTCCGGGCCCCCGTCTCAAGGCGGTGGCTGGGGATCCACTCCGCAACGACGCGTTTGTGTTGCACCTGGTCACACACTTTGTGGCGGATGTCAACGTCAGAATATTCGTGCGTGGGTCGGCGGTGTGTGCATTTTGTGACGGCCATGTTGTCGATATATTGAGTGTCACCGTCGGATGCGATGGCTGCGCCAATGGCTACTCCGTACATTTCAGCCCTGTAGGGCTGCTGTGGGCCCGCCACCCGGGCGAGGATGCGACGAGGCCCTTTTGTTACTGCTGCGCCTACCGCCTGGTATTCCGAGCCCGCAATCCGAATTGTTTGAAGGCTGCCATCAGGGTATAGGGACGTTCCGGTTGACGCTTGCTGGTTTGAGTAGCACGGTATGCCCGCGATGGTGACAGGGCGGTATCCCGCAGGCACCGTGCCCGCCGAGGGGTCTTCGTGGTACCGGTGTGGGGCAATGTAGTGGCGCGTGTGGAGGGCATCTTTCACCTGCTCTTTGCGGGCTGATAGGAGGACGCCGTCATCACTGTTGATGAGGTTGGGCCCCCCGGCCGGTCGCGGCGGAAGTGCTATGTGAAGTGCGGCGCGAGCACCCAGCTGGGTGAGTATAGCCAGGTGGTTGTGAATAGGCACTGCTCGGGAGGGCAGTTCTTTGCTAAGGTTGCACCCAATGCATCCCGGACATGAGCGTAACGTGTTCTGTACCATTGTGGTGAAGCCTGCCCTGTGGGCCCACAACAGTTGGTGTACCCCCATTCCGCCCAGGCGGTGACGGGAAGTGACATGGAGGACGTTGTATGATGTGTGAACGTCGACCTTATTGAGTTCCATGCCCTCCGCCATAAGCACAAACCGCAAGCACATGGAGTCCAAGTCTTTGAACATTGAGTCGTTGGGGAGAAACAAGGTGCGGTACGTCCACTGTGGGATCACGATGGTGTTCAGCAGCTGCACCCGCTCGAAAGCGTTCAATGGCAGGTGTTGGTATCGCGCCAGATCGGTCGAGGCCGTCGCCGCGAAGTCATCACGTGCCTTTTGTTCCCAGGTCGGATGTGCCAGGAGGTGACCAAGGTAGTGGAAGATAGGTGGTTGCAACGGCAATCGCTCATCGCCCCAGGTGATGGTGTCCCTAGTCGGAGACTCTCGTCGTGCCACACCCTGACGGCGGGAGGGTGGGGCCCAACGGTACACCTGTGTCTTTGAAGGGTTCCTCTTGAGGCCCAGTATGGCAGACAACTGACTGGCGCGCTCCATGACGTGCTGCATCTCCCGTTGCCTCGGGGAGATGATGGCGATGTCATCGACATAGGCCAGTATGGTGCTGTTGGGAAATTCCCTATTGAGAGTCTGGTGGAAGGCCTCATACACCAGAACAAAAAGGGCTGGGGACATGGGGCACCCCTCCTTGATGCCACGGCGCAACGGAAAACGGACATCTCTGTACACCCCCGTGCTGTGTGCGTACATGCTAACCCCCATGTTGTAAATGCGGGCCGGGGTTCCAATTAGACGGAGTCCGTAGGTGAGGCACTCATGGGGCACGTTGTGGTAGGCTTTTGCGATGTCCAGGAAGCATACCAACGCTCCGTCCCCGTATTGGTGTAAAAGTATCGACATGCGAAGCGCTTGTTGTCATGTGGTATAGCCTCCCCTACATCCTGCTTGGGGGTCGGAGAGCGCCGCGTCCATGGGCCCTCACAAGGTGTCCAATATGAGGCGGGCTAGAATGGAGTACATGCCCGTGGCTACGCTGATGGGTCGGTAACTGCGGGCCGCCTCAGGGGGGCCAGACTTGTAGATCATGGCTATTCTGGCCTGCAGCCAGTGGTGTGGCACGCCGCCGCTTTCCCACACATGGCGCACCGCTATGTAAAGGTCCCACTGTAGTTCCCTAGGTAACCACCGGTACAGGCGGGGCGCCACGTGGTCCATGCCTGCCGCCTTGTTCTTGGGTTGGCGTAGCGCTTTTGTGAAAGATTGCCAGGAGGGAGGATCGGGGCTCACTGGTCGTCCTGGTTTTAAGACTTGTGAAAGAAGAGCCTTGGCCGCTTCCCGTCTCCATGGTGGGTCCCCCGCGAAATGCGGAAGATGTTCGGCGGCCGAGGTCGTGTCGGGTTGTGGGGTAGTCGTGCGGAAGGGGGTGATCAGCCACCACCTTAGGGCATTGAAGAAAGTAGAGCGGCCGCGTACCGCGCATTTTCGGAAGCTCTTAGGTGTCGTTGGGCCCGTTTCATATTATTGGTCGCCCTGTGGTGTGCCCAAGCTTGCTGGGCCCTCTTGGAGGTAGGGTTGCGGTGCAACTCGTCAGCCAGCTGTTGTTCGACCACGTCTTGAACTGGATGTGGGCAGGGGTGTGCTTGTGCAAAGCTAGACGCTGCGGCAATGAAGGTATCCGCCCTATCCAGTGGGTGCATGATGTGATCTTGGTGAGGCGAGTGCGCTTCGAACCATTGGGACATGTGGCGCGAAGACTTGCGGAATAACGAGGAGGGCCAGTGCGACACATTGCCAATGACCGGCGGCGGCGCTGGCCGCGGTCCCAATGGGTTCATTACTGTGACCCTGACCGCTTTGCGGTCACCCGCATGGGGAAAATCGATGGTGTCCGCAGAGACGGGGGGGGGGGGGGGTGAATGTCCCATGCCGTGGGAGAAAACAGGACAGCGTCCAAGCGGCGACCCCGGCAATGTGTGGAGATATTTTGAGGGTCAGTGTTTGGCGCATCTCGAGCATCATACGTGGCACTGCCTGCGGAGAGAAGGGGCAACGGAGAAGATCATCATGCTTGCAAAGGTCGGGATTCACCGACAGTGGCGAGGGGATACACGACGCCCAAGCACACATGGTGCTTTGTCGAAGGTGCAGAGCAACCAACGCCAGTATGTAGAGAACACGGATACCGACGCGTGTATGGGGATTGGTGCTCAAAAATGTGGTGGCGAAACTGGTTGTCAAAAGGGCTCCGAGAGACTGCGGCCGAGGCGCAAGCGGATGGCAAAATTTTGGGAGCCATTGGACAAGCCATCCGGAAAAGGAGAAGGACTCGGTCTGCGGGAGCGCGAGGGGCACAGTAGACGAGAACCGGAACGCGTATTCACATAGGCACTTTTGATCACTGCTTTTGAGCGCCAGATTAGCAAGACGAGGCGCTATACAAATGCCGTTTGTTGCGAAGTGCTTTCCAACGGAAGATTAGCAAGACGGGCGGCTATGCAAATGTCTTTTGCTGCGAATGAAGATCCTGCATTTGGAGCAAAACCCCGGCCCAAGTGCATTGCCAAATTCTTTCACGGGCGAACACGGTAATGTGTTCCTTCTTTCTTTCTTGCCATGTTCTATTTACGTGCTCTCACTTGCCGCGGGAAGAGGATGCCCGACGTGGCCACTAGTGAAATCGACTCTTCGGTCATTATGTGTCATGGCCAGTTGATGAGTGTAGAAAAATTTCGTGTTCACAAGTTACATGCGTGGAATGGCATGCTGGTCCACAAGGTATTGCAGTTCAGAGGTGAAAATTGCCGTTTTGTTAAGTTGACGGCAAACGAGGACCACATGTGGTCTGAGTCTTCTGCACGATTGAGTGCACTCACCTCCGAACTTCTTTGGAATCCTCTTGAGTATGCTCCTACGATTGGTGTCCCTCCGTACTCCAATTTACCCACCTGTGCCATCAATGATGCATCTTGTACCGTGAAGGTTGGATCAGCCGCATCAAACTCGGGGACATGCGTAGTGTGCAACCATGTTGTCCCCTTGCACAGCATGCAGACACACGTGGGGAGGCATATCTTGAGGGACGAATGTGGCGCAAATGCCTGCGGCGTTTTTTTAGGTAATGCGTGCACCACAGAATTGCTCCGCAATGGCCAGGGTAAGCTTGTTTCTGTCATATTGACAAGCTATCCTCTTGAACCCACCAACGTTCGTTGGGGGGCGATGGCAAAGGCTTCTGCACGCAATCCATGCACAAGCCGGTCGATGCACTGCACCTTGTGTCAGGCAACGATATGGATGTACGGCATGAAGATGCACCGCAATGCAAAGCATCCCGATGTCGCGCCCCCCCCCCCCCCCACCACCCTTTGTGCCCCAACCTCAGAGCGGGACATTGTCCTCGCTTGGAGTGCGCATGATGAGAACAAAGAGAACAAAAAAACAGCATATGATGCGCAGCAGAATGAACACGTGGTTGTGGCAATGGGCCCGCCTTCGGCGAACCCCCCTACCTATGTTGCTAACCCCTCTACGTCTACCTCCTCCTCCTCCTCCTCCTCCTCCTCCTCCTCCTCCTCCTCCTGCTCCTCGGTCCTCATCGTCCTCCTCCTCCACGGAGAAGTCATTAGGTGCGGAACGCACACGCCCTTTGGAGAGTGTAGGGCAGCGGAGGAAAATGGAATTGTCATGGACAAAGCCCCGAAAGCAGCGGAATACAAATGTCTCTGATTCCGACTCGTCGTCGAAGGGAGAACTTTTTAAGCGAGCCACGGGGTGGTGAAAAAAAAAGGGACGGAACGAGCTATAATTGTGTATACGGCGAAGGAAAAAAAAACCTAATACTGTAGAGCAGTATTTGTGTGTACGGCGAAGGAAAAAAAACCTATTCCCATAGAGCAGTACTTGTGTGTGCGGCAATAAAGGGAAAACAAAACTAATGAGTTGCCTCGTAGGCTTGGGCAACCTGCCAGGCACCCATCTGCTCTCTAGTGTGACGGGCAGTGTCGGAGAGACCCGCATATATATGCAGCCCTCCCCAGGCAGGGGGGGGGGGTGTGCGCGCCTAGAACCACCATTGCATTGGTGAGGAGGTAGAGTGGAGGCCTCCGTTGTTGTACAAGACCTCCTTAGGCCACCGCGTCTCTACCAGACTGGACTGGACCTCTGCTAACCCTCTCACCCCCCCCCCCCCCCAGCGACTAGCCACTCCCCCAGAGAAGCCCTCCTCGGCGGCTAGCCCCCCCCCCCCAAAGCCCCCCACATGGTGCTGGAACGCACAACATAGAAGGTAAAAAATGGCAGGAAAAAGCTGAGCATATTTCTCAAGATATTTGGGGATGCTCAGCATTTATGCTCAGCAAATGGGACTCATATTGCAGGGTTGATTTGGGAAGTCCCAGCCAAAGTTTCTTCCGAGCTCCACCGGCACGGTCGGCTGGGAAGTCCATGGAACATTCCTACCGATATCGGTTGCGTTTTGGGACCCGATCTGGCTGCCAAAACTTCCGAGCATCTTTTCCGGGGATTTCAAAAACTTCCAGGCGTTTTTCCATTGGTTTTTTGTACAATGAACTACACCGTTGTTGGTTCCCAAATCCCAGACCTCAGCAAAGAAACACACAAAAAGACAAGCATGACTGTTCACTTAAGCTTGAAATGTGAATGTTCAGGGGGCAAGACAACGCCCTGTAAACATGAAAGCCCCGTTCCTCAGCAGGGTTGGGAGAGGGTTGGGGGAGCGTGGGAGAGGGTTGGGAGAGGGTGGGAGAGGGTTGGGGGAGGGTGGGAGAGGGTTGGGGGAGGGTGGGAGAGGGTTGGGAGAGGGTGGGAGAGGGTTGGAAGAGGGTGGGAGAGAGTTGGGAGAGGGTTGGGAGAGGGTGGGAGAAGGTTGGGAGAGGGTGGTAGAGGGTTGAGAGAGGGTTGGGAGAGGGTTGGGAGAGGATTGGGAGCGGGTGGGTGGGGGAGGGTGGGAGAGGGTTGGGAGAGGGTGGGAGAGGGTTGGGAGAGGGTTGGCAGAGGGTGGGAGAGGGTTGGCAGAGGGTGGGAGAGGGTTGGAAGAGGGTGGGAGAGGGTTGAGAGAGGGTGGGAGAGGGTTGGGAGAGGGTGGGAGAGGGTGGCAGAGGGTTGGGAGAGGGTGGGAGAGGGTTGGGAGAGGGTTGGGAGAGGGTGGGAGAGGGTTGGGAGAGGGTGGGAGAGGGTGGGAGAGGGTTGGGAGAGGGTGGGAGAGGGTTGGGAGCGGGTGGGAGAGGGTTGGGAGAGGGTTGCGAGAGGGTGAGAGAGGGTTGGGAGAGGGTGGGAGAGGGTTGGGAGAGGGTGGGAGAGGGTGGGAGAGGGTTGGGAAAATCTGAAACAGTGGGCCCTTGTAGGGGGGCGGATAGTCGAGCTCACTTTGGAGTCTTCTAATTCTGTGATGGTGTGGTAAAATTCCACAAAACAAGGTTCTGATGAAAGCTGGTTGGGGCTTTACCTAGAGCCCCTGGTTGGGAAAATCTGAAACAGTGGGCCCCTGTAGGGGGGGCGGATAGTCGAGCTCACTTTGGAGCCTTCTAATTCTGTGATGGTGTGGTGAAATTCCACAAAACAAAGTTGTGGTGAAAGCTGGTGGTTGGGGCTTTACATAGAACCCCTAGTTGTGAAAATGTGAAACAGTGGGCCCCTGTAGGGGGGCGGATAGTCGAGCTCACTTTGGAGCCTTCTAATTCTGTGATGGTGTGGTAAAATTCCACAAAACAAAGTTGTGGTGAAAGCTGGTGGTTGGGGCTTTACATAGAGCCCCTAGTTGTAAAAATCTGAAATAGTGAGCCCCTGTAGGGGGGCGGATAGTCGAGCTCACTTTGGAGCCTTCTAAATCTGTGATGGTGTGGTGAAATTCGACAAAACAAAGTTGTGGTGAAAGCTGGTGTTTGGGGCTTTACATAGAGCCCCTAGTTGTGAAAATCTGAAACAGTGGGCCCTATAGGGGGGGCGGATAGTCGAGCTCACTTTGGAGCCTTCTAAATCTGTGATGGTGTGGTAAAATTCCACAAAACAAAGATGTGGTGAAAGCTGGTGGTTGGGGCTTTACATAGAGCCCCTAGTTGTAAAAATCTGAAACAGTGGGCACTGTAGGGGGGCTGATAGTCGAGCTCACTTTGGAGCCTTGCAATTCTGTGATGGTGTGGTAAAATTCCACAAAACAAAGATGTGGTGAAAGCTGGTGGTTGGGGCTTTACATAGAGCCCCTAGTTGTAAAAATCTGAAACAGTGAGCCCCTGTAGGGGGGCGGATAGTCGAGCTCACTTTGGAGCCTTCTAATTCTGTGATGGTGTGGTAAAATTCCACAAACAAAGTTGTGGTGAAAGCTGGTGGTTGGGGCTTTACATAGAGCCCCTAGTTGTAAAAATCTGAAACAGTGGGCCCCTGTAGGGGGGCGGATAGTCGAGCTCACTTTGGAGCCTTCTAAATCTGTGATGGTGTGGTAAAATTCCACAAAACAAAGTTGTGGTGAAAGCTGGTGGTTGGGGCTTTACATAGAGCCCCTAGTTGTAAAAATCTGAAATAGTGGGCCCTGTAGGGGGGCGGATAGTCGAGCTCACTTTGGAGCCTTTGAAATTTGTGATGGTATGGTAAAATTCGACAAAACAAAGTTGTGGTGAAAGCTGGTGGTTGGGGCTTTACATAGAGCCCCTGGTTGTGAAAATCTGAAACAGTGGGCCCCTGTAGGGGGGCGGATAGTCGAGCTCACTTTGGAGCCTTCTAATTCTGTGATGGTGTGGTAAAATTCCACAAAACAAAGATGTGGTGAAAGCTGGTGGTTGGGGCTTTACATAGAGCCCCTAGTTGTAAAAATCTGAAACGGTGGGCCCTGTAGGGGGGGCGGATAGTCGAGCTCACTTTGGAGCCTTGCAATTCTGTGATGGTGTGGTAAAATTCCACAAAACAAAGATGTGGTGAAAGCTGGTGGTTGGGGCTTTACATAGAGCCCCTAGTTGTAAAAATCTGAAACAGTGAGCCCCTGTAGGGGGGCGGATAGTCGAGCTCACTTTGGAGCCTTCTAATTCTGTGATGGTGTGGTAAAATTCCACAAAACAAAGATGTGGTGAAAGCTGGTGGTTGGGGCTTTACATAGAGCCCCTAGTTGTAAAAATCTGAAACAGTGGGCCCTGTAGGGGGGCGGATAGTCGAGCTCACTTTGGAGCCTTCTAAATCTGTGATGGTGTGGTAAAATTCCACAAAACAAAGTTGTGGTGAAAGCTGGTGGTTGGGGCTTTACATAGAGCCCCTAGTTGTGACAATCTGAAACAGTGAGCCCCTGTAGGGGGGCGGATAGTCGAGCTCACTTTGGAGCCTTTGAAATCTGTGATGGTATGGTAAAATTCCACAAAACAAAGTTGTGGTGAAAGCTGGTGGTTGGGGCTTTACATAGAGCCCCTAGTTGTAAAAATCTGAAACAGTGAGCCCCTATAGGGGGGCGGATAGTCGAGCTCACTTTGGAGCCTTCTAAATCTGTGATGGTGTGGTAAAATTCCACAAAACAAAGTTGTGGTGAAAGCTGGTGGTTGGGGCTTTACATAGAGCCCCTAGTTGTGAAAATCTGAAACAGTGGGCCCCTGTAGGGGGGGCGGATAGTCGAGCTCACTTTGGAGCCTTCTAATTCTGTGATGGTGTGGTAAAATTCCACAAAACAAAGTTGTGGTGAAAGCTGGTGGTTGGGGCTTTACATAGAGCCCCTAGTTGTAAAAATCTGAAATAGTGGGCCCCTGTAGGGGGGCGGATAGTCGAGCTCACTTTGGAGCCTTCTAAATCTGTGATGGTGTGGTAAAATTCGACAAAACAAAGTTGTGGTGAAAGCTGGTGGTTGGGGCTTTACATAGAGCCCCTAGTTGTGAAAATCTGAAACAGTGAGCCCCTGTAGGGGGGCGGATAGTGGAGCTCACTTTGGAGCCTTTGAAATCTGTGATGGTGTGGTAAAATTCCACAAAACAAAGTTGTGGTGAAAGCTGGAGGTTGGGGCTTTACATAGAGCCCCTGGTTGTAAAAATCTGAAACAGTGGGCCCCTGTAGGGGGGCGGATAGTCGAGCTCACTTTGGAGCCTTCTAATTCTGTGATGGTGTGGTAAAATTCCACAAAACAAAGTTGTGGTGAAAGCTGGTGGTTGGGGCTTTACATAGAGCCCCTAGTTGTAAAAATCTGAAACAGTGGGCCCTGTAGGGAGGCGGATAGTCGAGCTCACTTTGGAGCCTTTGAAATCTGTGATGGTATGGTAAAATTCGACAAAACAAAGTTGTGGTGAAAGCTGGTGGTTGGGGCTTTACATAGAGCCCCTGGTTGTGAAAATCTGAAACAGTGGGCCCCTGTAGGGGGGCGGATAGTCGAGCTCACTTTGGCGCCTTCTAAATCTGTGATGGTGTGGTAAAATTCCACAAAACAAAGATGTGGTGAAAGCTGGTGGTTGGGGCTTTACATAGAGCCCCTAGTTGTAAAAATCTGAAACAGTGGGCCCTGTAGGGAGGCGGATAGTCGAGCTCACTTTGGAGCCTTTGAAATCTGTGATGGTATGGTAAAATTCGACAAAACACAGTTGTGGTGAAAGCTGGTGGTTGGGGCTTTACATAGAGCCCCTAGTTGTAAAAATCTGAAACAGTGGGCCCTGTAGGGGGGCGGATAGTCGAGCTCACTTTGGAGCCTTGCAATTCTGTGATGGTGTGGTAAAATTCCACAAAACAAAGTTGTGGTGAAAGCTGGTGGTTGGGGCTTTACATAGAGCCCCTAGTTGTAAAAATCTGAAACAGTGAGCCCCTATAGGGGGGCGGATAGTCGAGCTCACTTTGGAGCCTTCTAAATCTGTGATGGTGTGGTGAAATTCCACAAAACAAAGATGTGGTGAAAGCTGGTGGTTGGGGCTTTACATAGAACCCCTAGTTGTAAAAATCTGAAACAGTGAGCCCCTGTAGGGGGGCGGATAGTCGAGCTCACTTTGGAGCCTTCTAATTCTGTGATGGTGTGGTAAAATTCCACAAAACAAAGATGTGGTGAAAGCTGGTGGTTGGGGCTTTACATAGAGCCCCTAGTTGTGAAAATCTGAAACCGTGGGCCCTGTAGGGGGGCGGATAGTCGAGCTTACTTTGGAGCCTTGCAATTCTGTGATTGTGTGGTAAAATTCTACAAAACAAAGTTGTGGTGAAAGCTGGTGGTTGGGGCTTTACATAGAGCCCCTAGTTGTAAAAATCTGAAACAGTGAGCCCCTATAGGGGGGCGGATAGTCGAGCTCACTTTGGAGCCTTCTAAATCTGTGATGGTGTGGTAAAATTCGACAAAACAAAGTTGTGGTGAAAGCTGGTGGTTGGGGCTTTACATAGAACCCCTAGTTGTGAAAATCTGAAACAGTGGGCCCCTGTAGGGGGGCGGATAGTCGAGCTCACTTTGGAGCCTTCTAATTCTGTGATGGTGTGGTAAAATTCCACAAAACAAAGTTGTGGTGAAAGCTGGTGGTTGGGGCTTTACATAGAGCCCCTAGTTGTAAAAATCTGAAATAGTGGGCCCCTGTAGGGGGGCGGATAGTCGAGCTCACTTTGGAGCCTTCTAAATCTGTGATGGTGTGGTAAAATTCCACAAAACAAAGTTGTGGTGAAAGCTGGTGGTTGGGGCTTTACATAGAGCCCCTAGTTGTGACAATCTGAAACAGTGAGCCCCTGTAGGGGGGCGGATAGTCGAGCTCACTTTGGAGCCTTCTAATTCTGTGATGGTGTGGTAAAATTCCACAAAACAAAGTTGTGGTGAAAGCTGGTGGTTGGGGCTTTACATAGAGCCCCTAGTTGTAAAAATCTGAAATAGTGGGCCCCTGTAGGGGGGCTGATAGTCGAGCTCACTTTGGAGCCTTCTAAATCTGTGATGGTGTGGTAAAATTCGACAAAACAAAGTTGTGGTGAAAGCTGGTGGTTGGGGCTTTACATAGAGCCCCTAGTTGTGAAAATCTGAAACAGTGAGCCCCTGTAGGGGGGCGGATAGTCGAGCTCACTTTGGAGCCTTTGAAATCTGTGATGGTATGGTAAAATTCGACAAAACAAAGTTGTGGTGAAAGCTGGTGGTTGGGGCTTTACATAGAGCCCCTAGTTGTGAAAATCTGAAACAGTGGGCCCCTGTAGGGGGGCGGATAGTCGAGCTCACTTTGGAGCCTTCTAATTCTGTGATGGTGTGGTAAAATTCCACAAAACAAAGTTGTGGTGAAAGCTGGTGGTTGGGGCTTTACATAGAGCCCCTGGTTGTGAAAATCTGAAACAGTGGGCCCTATAGGGGGGCGGATAGTCGAGCTCACTTTGGAGCCTTCTAAATCTGTGATGGTGTGGTAAAATTCCACAAAACAAAGTTGTGGTGAAAGCTGGTGGTTGGGGCTTTACATAGAGCCCCTAGTTGTGAAAATCTGAAACAGTGAGCCTCTGTAGGGGGGCGGATAGTCGAGCTCACTTTGGAGCCTTTGAAATCTGTGATGGTGTGGTAAAATTCCACAAAACAAAGTTGTGGTGAAAGCTGGTGGTTGGGGCTGTACATAGAGCCCCTATAGGGGGGCGGATAATCAGCTCACTTTGGAGCCTTCTAAATCTGTGATGGTGTGGTAAAATTCCACAAAACAAAGTTGTGGTGAAAGCTGGTGGTTGGGGCTTTACATAGAACCCCTAGTTGTAAAAATCTGAAACAGTGGGCCCCTGTAGGGGGCCGGATAGTCGAGCTCACTTTGGAGCCTTCTAATTCTGTGATGGTGTGGTAAAATTCCACAAAACAAAGTTGTGGTGAAAGCTGGTGGTTGGGGCTTTACATAGAGCCCCTAGTTGTAAAAATCTGAAATAGTGGGCCCCTGTAGGGGGGCGGATAGTCGAGCTCACTTTGGAGCCTTCTAAATCTGTGATGGTGTGGTAAAATTCGACAAAAAAAAGTTGTGGTGAAAGCTGGTGGTTGGGGCTTTACATAGAGCCCCTAGTTGTGAAAATCTGAAACAGTGAGCCCCTGTAGGGGGGCGGATAGTCGAGCTCACTTTGGAGCCTTTGAAATCTGTGATGGTGTGGTAAAATTCGACAAAACAAAGTTGTGGTGAAAGCTGGTCGTTGGGGCTTTACATAGAGCCCCTGGTTGTGAAAATCTGAAACAGTGGGCCCCTGTAGGGGGGCGGATAGTCGAGCTCACTTTGGAGCCTTCTAATTCTGTGATGGTGTGGTAAAATTCCACAAAACAAAGTTGTGGTGAAAGCTGGTGGTTGGGGCTTTACATAGAGCCCCTAGTTGTAAAAATCTGAAACAGTGGGCCCTGTAGGGGGGCGGATAGTCGAGCTCACTTTGGAGCCTTTGAAATTTGTGATGGTATGGTAAAATTCCACAAAACAAGATTTGTGGTGAAAGCTGGTGGTTGGGGCTTTACATAGAGCCCCTAGTTGTAAAAATCTGAAACAGTGAGCCCCTGTAGGGGGGCGGATAGTCGAGCTCACTTTGGAGCCTTCTAATTCTGTGATGGTGTGGTAAAATTCCACAAAACAAAGATGTGGTGAAAGCTGGTGGTTGGGGCTTTACATAGAGCCCCTAGTTGTAAAAATCTGAAACAGTGAGCCCCTGTAGGGGGGCGGATAGTCGAGCTTACTTTGGAGCCTTGCAATTCTGTGATGGTGTGGTAAAATTCCACAAAACAAAGTTGTGGTGAAAGCTGGTGGTTGGCACTTTACATAGAGCCCCTAGTTGTAAAAATCTGAAACAGTGAGCCCCTATAGGGGGGCGGATAGTTGAGCTCACTTTGGAGCCTTCTAAATTTGTGATGGTGTGGTAAAATTCCACAAAACAAAGTTGTGGTGAAAGCTGGTGGTTGGGGCTTTACATAGAACCCCTAGTTGTGAAAATCTGAAACAGTGGGCCCCTGTAGGGGGGCGGATAGTCGAGCTCACTTTGGAGCCTTCTAATTCTGTGATGGTGTGGTAAAATTCCACAAAACAAAGTTGTGGTGAAAGCTGGTGGTTGGGGCTTTACATAGAGCCCCTAGTTGTAAAAATCTGAAATAGTGGGCCCCTGTAGGGGGGCGGATAGTCGAGCTCACTTTGGAGCCTTCTAAATCTGTGATGGTGTGGTAAAATTCGACAAAAAAAAGTTGTGGTGAAAGCTGGTGGTTGGGGCTTTACATAGAGCCCCTAGTTGTGAAAATCTGAAACAGTGAGCCCCTGTAGGGGGGCGGATAGTCGAGCTCACTTTGGAGCCTTTGAAATCTGTGATGGTATGGTAAAATTCGACAAAACAAAGTTGTGGTGAAAGCTGGTGGTTGGGGCTTTACATAGAGCCCCTAGTTGTGAAAATCTGAAACAGTGGGCCCCTATAGGGGGGCGGATAGTCGAGCTCACTTTGGAGCCTTCTAATTCTGTGATGGTGTGGTAAAATTCCACAAAACAAAGTTGTGGTGAAAGCTGGTGGTTGGGGCTTTACATAGAGCCCCTAGTTGTAAAAATCTGAAATAGTGGGCCCCTGTAGGGGGGCTGATAGTCGAGCTCACTTTGGAGCCTTCTAAATCTGTGATGGTGTGGTAAAATTCGACAAAACAAAGTTGTGGTGAAAGCTGGTGGTTGGGGCTTTACATAGAGCCCCTAGTTGTGAAAATCTGAAACAGTGAGCCCCTGTAGGGGGGCGGATAGTCGAGCTCACTTTGGAGCCTTTGCAATCTGTGATGGTATGGTAAAATTCGACAAAACAAAGTTGTGGTGAAAGCTGGTGGTTGGGGCTTTACATAGAGCCCCTAGTTGTAAAAATCTGAAACAGTGGGCCCTATAGGGGGGCGGATAGTCGAGCTCACTTTGGAGCCTTCTAAATCTGTGATGGTGTGGTAAAATTCGACAAAACAAAGTTGTGGTGAAAGCTGGTGGTTGGGGCTTTACATAGAGCCCCTAGTTGTAAAAATCTGAAACAGTGAGCCCCTGTAGGGGGGCGGATAGTCGAGCTCACTTTGGAGCCTTTGAAATCTGTGATGGTATGGTAAAATTCGACAAAACAAAGATGTGGTGAAAGCTGGTGGTTGGGGCTTTACATAGAGCCCCTGGTTGTGAAAATCTGAAACAGTGGGCCCCTGTAGGGGGGCGGATAGTCGAGCTCACTTTGGAGCCTTTGAAATCTGTGATGGTATGGTAAAATTCGACAAAACAAAGTTGTGGTGAAAGCTGGTGGTTGGGGCTTTACATAGAGCCCCTAGTTGTGAAAATCTGAAACAGTGAGCCCCTGTAGGGGGGCGGATAGTCGAGCTCACTTTGGAGCCTTTGAAATCTGTGATGGTGTGGTAAAATTCCACAAAACAAAGTTGTGGTGAAAATTGGTGGTTGGGGCTTTACATAGAGCCCCTAGTTGTAAAAATCTGAAACAGTGGGCCCTATAGGGGGGCGGATAGTCGAGCTCACTTTGGAGCCTTCTAAATCTGTGATGGTGTGGTAAAATTCGGCAAAAAAAAGTTGCGGTGAAAGCTGGTGGTTGGGGCTTTACATAGAGCCCCTAGTTGTAAAAATCTGAAACAGTGAGCCCCTGTAGGGGGGCGGATAGTCGAGCTCACTTTGGAGCCTTCTAATTCTGTGATGGTGTGGTAAAATTCCACAAAACAAAGTTGTGGTGAAAATTGGTGGTTGGGGCTTTACATAGAGCCCCTGGTTGTGAAAATCTGAAACAGTGGGCCCTGTAGGGGGGCGGATAGTCGAGCTTACTTTGGAGCCTTGCAATTCTGTGATGGTGTGGTAAAATTCCACAAAACAAAGTTGTGGTGAAAGCTGGTGGTTGGCACTTTACATAGAGCCCCTAGTTGTAAAAATCTGAAACAGTGGGCCCCTATAGGGGGGCGGATAGTTGAGCTCACTTTGGAGCCTTCTAAATCTGTGATGGTGTGGTAAAATTCCACAAAACAAAGTTGTGGTGAAAGCTGGTGGTTGGGGCTTTACATAGAACCCCTAGTTGTGAAAATCTGAAACAGTGGGCCCCTGTAGGGGGGCGGATAGTCGAGCTCACTTTGGAGCCTTCTAATTCTGTGATGGTGTGGTAAAATTCCACAAAACAAAGTTGTGGTGAAAGCTGGTGGTTGGGGCTTTACATAGAGCCCCTAGTTGTAAAAATCTGAAATAGTGGGCCCCTGTAGGGGGGCGGATAGTCGAGCTCACTTTGGAGCCTTCTAAATCTGTGATGGTGTGGTAAAATTCGACAAAACAAAGTTGTGGTGAAAGCTGGTGGTTGGGGCTTTACATAGAGCCCCTAGTTGTGAAAATCTGAAACAGTGAGCCCCTGTAGGGGGGCGGATAGTCGAGCTCACTTTGGAGCCTTTGAAATCTGTGATGGTATGGTAAAATTCGACAAAACAAAGTTGTGGTGAAAGCTGGTGGTTGGGGCTTTACATAGAGCCCCTAGTTGTGAAAATCTGAAACAGTGGGCCCCTGTAGGGGGGCGGATAGTCGAGCTCACTTTGGAGCCTTTGAAATCTGTGATGGTATGGTAAAATTCGACAAAACAAAGTTGTGGTGAAAGCTGGTGGTTGGGGCTTTACATAGAGCCCCTAGTTGTAAAAATCTGAAACAGTGAGCCCCTGTAGGGGGGCGGATAGTCGAGCTCACTTTGAAGCCTTCTAAATCTGTGATGGTGTGGTAAAATTCGACAAAACAAAGTTGTGGTGAAAGCTGGTGGTTGGGGCTTTACATAGAGCCCCTGGTTGTGAAAATCTGAAACAGTGGGCCCCTGTAGGGGGTGTAGGGGGGCGGATAGTCCAGCTCACTTTGGAGCCTTCTAATTCTGTCATGGTGTGGTAAAATTCCACAAAACAAAGATGTGGTGAAAGCTGGTGGTTGGGGCTTTACATAGAGCCCCTAGTTGTAAAAATCTGAAACAGTGGGCCCTGTAGGGGGGCGGATAGTCGAGGTTACTTTGGAGCCTTGCAATTCTGTGATGGTGTGGTAAAATTCCACAAAACAAAGTTGTGGTGAAAGCTGGTGGTTGGCACTTTACATAGAGCCCCTAGTTGTAAAAATCTGAAACAGTGAGCCCCTATAGGGGGGCGGATAGTTGAGCTCACTTTGGAGCCTTCTAAATCTGTGATGGTGTGGTAAAATTCCACAAAACAAAGTTGTGGTGAAAGCTGGTGGTGGGGGCTTTACATAGAACCCCTAGTTGTGAAAATCTGAAACAGTGGGCCCCTGTAGGGGGGCGGATAGTCGAGCTCACTTTGGAGCCTTCTAATTCTGTGATGGTGTGGTAAAATTCCACAAAACAAAGTTGTGGTGAAAGCTGGTGGTTGGGGCTTTACATAGAGCCCCTAGTTGTAAAAATCTGAAATAGTGGGCCCCTGTAGGGGGGCGGATAGTCGAGCTCACTTTGGAGCCTTTGAAATCTGTGATGGTACGGTAAAATTCGACAAAACAAAGTTGTGGTGAAAGCTGGTGGTTGGGGCTTTACATAGAGCCCCTAGTTGTGAAAATCTGAAACAGTGGGCCCCTGTAGGGGGGCGGATAGTCGAGCTCACTTTGGAGCCTTCTAATTCTGTGATGGTGTGGTAAAATTCCACAAAACAAAGTTGTGGTGAAAGCTGGTGGTTGGGGCTTTACATAGAGCCCCTAGTTGTGAAAATCTGAAACAGTGGGCCCTATAGGGGGGCGGATAGTCGAGCTCACTTTGGAGCCTTCTAATTCTGTGATGGTGTGGTAAAATTCCACAAAACAAAGTTGTGGTGAAAGCTGGTGGTTGGGGCTTTACATAGAGCCCCTAGTTGTAAAAATCTGAAACAGTGAGCCCCTGTAGGGGGGCGGATAGTCGAGCTCACTTTGGAGCCTTTGAAATCTGTGATGGTATGGTAAAATTCGACAAAACAAAGTTGTGGTGAAAGCTGGTGGTTGGGGCTTTACATAGAGCCCCTGGTTGTGAAAATCTGAAACAGTGGGCCCCTGTAGGGGGGCGGATAGTCGAGCTCACTTTGGAGCCTTCTAATTCTCTGATGGTGTGGTAAAATTCCACAAAACAAAGATGTGGTGAAAGCTGGTGGTTGGGGCTTTACATAGAGCCCCTAGTTGTAAAAATCTGAAACAGTGGGCCCTGTAGGGGGGAGGGTAGTCGAGCTCACTTTGGAGCCTTCTAATTCTGTGATGGTGTGGTAAAATTCCACAAAACAAAGATGTGGTGAAAGCTGGTGGTTGGGGCTTTACATAGAGCCCCTAGTTGTAAAAATCTGAAACAGTGGGCCCTGTAGGGGGGCGGATAGTCGAGCTCATTTTGGAGCCTTGCAATTCTGTGATGGTGTGGTAAAATTCCACAAAACAAAGTTGTGGTGAAAGCTGGTGGTTGGGGCTTTACATAGAGCGGCTAGTTGTAAAAATCTGAAATAGTGAGCCCCTATGGGGGGGCGGATAGTCGAGCTCACTTTGGAGCCTTCTAAATCTGTGATGGTGTGGTAAAATTCCACAAAACAAAGTTGTGGTGAAAGCTGGTGGTTGGGGCTTTACATAGAACCCCTAGTTGTGAAAATCTGAAACAGTGAGCCCCTGTAGGGGGGCGGATAGTCGAGCTCACTTTGGAGCCTTCTAATTCTGTGATGGTGTGGTAAAATTCCACAAAACAAAGTTGTGGTGAAAGCTGGTGGTTGGGGCTTTACATAGAGCCCCTAGTTGTAAAAATCTGAAACAGTGGGCCGCTGTAGGGGGGCGGATAGTCGAGCTCACTTTGGAGCCTTGCAATTCTGTGATGGTGTGGTAAAATTCCACAAAACAAAGTTGTGGTGAAAGCTGGTGGTTGGGGCTTTACATAGAGCGGCTAGTTGTAAAAATCTGAAACAGTGAGCCCCTATAGGGGGGCGGATAGTCGAGCTCACTTTGGAGCCTTCTAAATCTGTGATGGTGTGGTAAAATTCGACAAAACAAAGTTGTGGTGAAAGCTGGTGGTTGGGGCTTTACATAGAACCCCTAGTTGTGAAAATCTGAAACAGTGGGCCCCTGTAGGGGGGCGGATAGTCGAGCTCACTTTGGAGCCTTCTAAATCTGTGATGGTATGGTAAAATTCGACAAAACAAAGTTGTGGTGAAAGCTGGTGGTTGGGGCTTTACATAGAGCCCCTAGTTGTAAAAATCTGAAATAGTGGGCCCCTGTAGGGGGGCGGATAGTCGAGCTCACTTTGGAGCCTTCTAAATCTGTGATGGTGTGGGAAAATTCCACAAAACAAAGTTGTGGTGAAAGCTGGTGGTTGGGGCTTTACATAGAGCCCCTAGTTGTGAAAATATGAAGCAGTGGGCCCCTGTAGGGGGGCGGATAGTCGAGCTCACTTTGGAGCCTTCTAAACCTGTGATGGTGTGGTAAAATTCCACAAAACAAAGATGTGGTGAAAGCTGGTGGTTGGGGCTTTACATAGAGCCCCTAGTTGTGAAAATCTGAAACAGTGAGCCCCTATAGGGGGGCGGATAGTCGAGCTCACTTTGGAGCCTTTGAAATCTGTGATGGTATGGTAAAATTCGACAAAACAAAGTTGTGGTGAAAGCTGGTGGTTGGGGCTTTACATAGAGCCCCTAGTTGTGAAAATCTGAAACAGTGGGCCCCTGTAGGGGGGCGGATAGTCGAGCTCACTTTGGAGCCTTCTAATTCTGTGATGGTGTGGTAAAATTCCACAAAACAAAGTTGTGGTGAAAGCTGGTGGTTGGGGCTTTACATAGAGCCCCTAGTTGTGAAAATCTGAAACAGTGAGCCCCTGTAGGGGGGCGGATAGTCGAGCTCACTTTGGAGCCTTCTAAATCTGTGATGGTGTGGTAAAATTCGACAAAAGAAAGTTGTGGTGAAAGCTGGTGGTTGGGGCTTTACATAGAGCCCCTAGTTGCAAAAAGTCTGAAATAGTGGGCCCTGTAGGGGGGCGGATAGTCGAGCTCACTTTGGAGCCTTGCAATTCTGTGATGGTGTGGTAAAATTCCACAAAACAAAGTTGTGGTGAAAGCTGGTGGTTGGGGCTTTACATAGAGCCCCTAGTTGTAAAAATCTGAAACAGTGAGCCCCTGTAGGGGGGCGGATAGTCGAGCTCACTTTGGAGCCTTCTAAATCTGTGATGGTATGGTAAAATTCGACAAAACAAGGTTGTGGTGAAAGCTGGTGGTTGGGGCTTTACATAGAGCCCCTGGTTGTGAAAATCTGAAACAGTGGGCCGCTGTAGGGGGGCGGATAGTCGAGCTCACTTTGGAGCCTTCTAATTCTGTGATGGTGTGGTAAAATTCCACAAAACAAAGTTGTGGTGAAAGCTGGTGGTTGGGGCTTTACATAGAGCCCCTAGTTGTAAAAATCTGAAATAGTGGGCCCCTGTAGGGGGGCGGATAGTCGAGCTCACTTTGGAGCCTTCTAAACCTGTGATGGTGTGGTAAAATTCGACAAAACAAAGTGGTGGTGAAAGCTGGTGGTTGGGGCTTTACATAGAGCCCCTAGTTGTGAAAATCTGAAACAGTGGGCCCCTATAGGGGGGCGGATAGTCGAGCTCACTTTGGAGCCTTCTAAACCTGTGATGGTGTGGTAAAATTCCACAAAACAAAGTTGTGGTGAAAGCTGGTGGTTGGGGCTTTACATAGAGCCCCTAGTTGTGAAAATCTGAAACAGTGGGCCCCTGTAGGGGGGCGGATAGTCGAGCTCACTTTGGAGCCTTCTAAACCTGTGATGGTGTGGTAAAATTCCACAAAACAAAGTTGTGGTGAAAGCTGGTGGTTGGGGCTTTACATAGAGCCCCTAGTTGTGAAAATCTGAAACAGTGGGCCCCTGTAGGGGGGCGGATAGTCGAGCTCACTTTGGAGCCTTCTAATTCTGTGATGGTGTGGTAAAATTCCACAAAACAAAGTTGTGGTGAAAGCTGGTGGTTGGGGCTTTACATAGAACCCCTAGTTGTGAAAATCTGAAACAGTGGGCCCCTGTAGGGGGGCGGATAGTCGAGCTCACTTTGGAGCCTTCTAATTCTGTGATGGTGTGGTAAAATTCCACAAAACAAAGTTGTGGTGAAAGCTGGTGGTTGGGGCTTTACATAGAGCCCCTAGTTGTAAAAATCTGAAATAGTGGGCCTCTGTAGGGGGGCGGATAGTCGAGCTCACTTTGGAGCCTTCTAAATCTGTGATGGTGTGGTAAAATTCCACAAAACAAAGTTGTGGTGAAAGCTGGTGGTTGGGGCTTTACATAGAGCCCCTAGTTGTGAAAATCTGAAACAGTGGGCCCCTGTAGGGGGGCGGATAGTCGAGCTCACTTTGGAGCCTTCTAATTCTGTGATGGTGTGGTAAAATTCCACAAAACAAAGTTGTGGTGAAAGCTGGTGGTTGGGGCTTTACATAGAACCCCTAGTTGTGAAAATCTGAAACAGTGGGCCCCTGTAGGGGGGCGGATAGTCGAGCTCACTTTGGAGCCTTCTAATTCTGTGATGGTGTGGTAAAATTCCACAAAACAAAGTTGTGGTGAAAGCTGGTGGTTGGGGCTTTACATAGAGCCCCTAGTTGTAAAAATCTGAAATAGTGGGCCTCTGTAGGGGGGCGGATAGTCGAGCTCACTTTGGAGCCTTCTAAATCTGTGATGGTGTGGTAAAATTCCACAAAACAAAGTTGTGGTGAAAGCTGGTGGTTGGGGCTTTACATAGAGCCCCTAGTTATGAAAATCTGAAACAGTGAGCCCCTGTAGGGGGGCGGATAGTCGAGCTCACTTTGGAGCCTTTGAAATCTGTGATGGTATGGTAAAATTCGACAAAACAAAGTTGTGGTGAAAGCTGGTGGTTGGGGCTTTACATAGAGCCCCTAGTTGTGAAAATCTGAAACAGTGGGCCCCTGTAGGGGGGCGGATAGTCGAGCTCACTTTGGAGCCTTCTAAATCTGTGATGGTGTGGTAAAATTCCACAAAACAAAGTTGTGGTGAAAGCTGGTGGTTGGGGCTTTACATAGAGCCCCTGGTTGTAAAAATCTGAAACAGTGGGCCCTATAGGGGGGCGGATAGTCGAGCTCACTTTGGAGCCTTGCAATTCTGTGATGGTGTGGTAAAATTCCACAAAACAAAGTTGTGGTGAAAGCTGGTGGTTGGGGCTTTACATAGAGCCCCTAGTTGTGAAAATCTGAAACAGTGAGCCCCTATAGGGGGGCGGATAGTCGAGCTCACTTTGGAGCCTTCTAATTCTGTGATGGTGTGGTAAAATTCCACAAAACAAAGTTGTGGTGAAAGCTGGTGGTTGGGGCTTTACATAGAGCCCCTAGTTGTAAAAATCTGAAATAGTGGGCCTCTGTAGGGGGGCGGATAGTCGAGCTCACTTTGGAGCCTTCTAAATCTGTGATGGTGTGGTAAAATTCGACAAAACAAAGTTGTGGTGAAAGCTGGTGGTTGGGGCTTTACATAGAGCCCCTAGTTATGAAAATCTGAAACAGTGAGCCCCTGTAGGGGGGCGGATAGTCGAGCTCACTTTGGAGCCTTTGAAATCTGTGATGGTATGGTAAAATTCGACAAAACAAAGTTGTGGTGAAAGCTGGTGGTTGGGGCTTTACATAGAGCCCCTAGTTGTGAAAATCTGAAACAGTGGGCCCCTGTAGGGGGGCGGATAGTCGAGCTCACTTTGGAGCCTTCTAAATCTGTGATGGTGTGGTAAAATTCCACAAAACAAAGTTGTGGTGAAAGCTGGTGGTTGGGGCTTTACATAGAGCCCCTGGTTGTAAAAATCTGAAACAGTGGGCCCTATAGGGGGGCGGATAGTCGAGCTCACTTTGGAGCCTTGCAATTCTGTGATGGTGTGGTAAAATTCCACAAAACAAAGTTGTGGTGAAAGCTGGTGGTTGGGGCTTTACATAGAGCCCCTAGTTGTGAAAATCTGAAACAGTGAGCCCCTATAGGGGGGCGGATAGTCGAGCTCACTTTGGAGCCTTCTAAATCTGTGATGGTGTGGGAAAATTCCACAAAACAAAGTTGTGGTGAAAGCTGGAGGTTGGGGCTTTACATAGAGCCCCTAGGTGTAAAAATCTGAAACAGTGGGCCCCTGTAGGGGGGCGGATAGTCGAGCTCACTTTGGAGCCTTCTAATTCTGTGATGGTGTGGTAAAATTCCACAAAACAAAGATGTGGTGAAAGCTGGTGGTTGGGGCTTTACATAGAGCCCCTAGTTGTGAAAATCTGAAACAGTGGGCCCCTGTAGGGGGGCGGATAATCGAGCTCACTTTGGAGCCTTCTAAATCTGTGATGGTGTGGTAAAATTCCACAAAACAAAGTTGTGGTGAAAGCTGGTGGTTGGGGCTTTACATAGAGCCCCTAGTTGTGAAAATCTGAAACAGTGGGCCCCTGTAGGGGGGCGGATAGTCGAGCTCACTTTGGAGCCTTCTAAATCTGTGATGGTGTGGTAAAATTCCACAAAACAAAGTTGTGGTGAAAGCTGGTGGTTGGGGCTTTACATAGAGCCCCTAGTTGTGAAAATCTGAAACAGTGGACCCCTCTAGGGGGGCGGATAGTCGAGCTCACTTTGGAGCCTTCTAAATCTGTGATGGTGTGGTAAAATTCCACAAAACAAAGTTGTGGTGAAAGCTGGTGGTTGGAGCTTCACATAGAGCCCCTAGTTGTAAAAATCTGAAACAGTGGGCCCCTGTAGGGGGGCGGATAGTCGAGCTCACTTTGGAGCCTTCTAAATCTGTGATGGTGTGGTAAAATTCGACAAAACAAAGTTGTGGTGAAAGCTGGTGGTTGGGGCTTTACATAGAGCCCCTAGTTGTGGAAATCTGAAACAGTGAGCCCCTGTAGGGGGGCGGATAGTCGAGCTCACTTTGGAGCCTTTGAAATCTGTGATGGTATGGTAAAATGCGACAAAACAAGGTTGTGGTGAAAGCTGGTGGTTGGGGCTTTACATAGAGCCCCTGGTTGTGAAAATCTGAAACAGTGGGCCCCTGTAGGGGGGCGGATAGTCGAGCTCACTTTGGAGCCTTCTAATTCTGTGATGGTGTGGTAAAATTCCACAAAACAAAGATGTGGTGAAAGCTGGTGGTTGGGGCTTTACATAGAGCCCCTAGTTGTAAAAATCTGAAACAGTGGGCCCCTATAGGGGGGCGGATAGTCGAGCTCACTTTGGAGCCTTCTAATTCTGTGATGGTGTGGTAAAATTCCACAAAACAAAGATGTGGTGAAGGCTGGTGGTTGGGGCTTTACATAGAGCCCCTGGTTGTAAAAATCTGAAACAGTGAGCCCCTATAAGGGGGCGGATAGTCGAGCTCACTTTGGAGCCTTCTAAATCTGTGATGGTGTGGTAAAATTCCACAAAAAAAAGTTGTGGTGAAAGCTGGTGGTTGGGGCTTTACATAGAGCCCCTAGTTGTGAAAATCTGAAACAGTGGGCCCCTATAGGGGGGCGGATAGTCGAGCTCACTTTGGAGCCTTCCAATTCTGTGATGGTGTGGTAAAATTCCACAAAACAAAAATGTGGTGAAAGCTGGTGGTTGGGGCTTTACATAGAGCCCCTAGTTGTAAAAATCTGAAACAGTGGGCCCCTGTAGGGGGGCGGATAGTCGAGCTCACTTTGGAGCCTTCTAAATCTGTGATGGTGTGGTAAAATTCCACAAAACAAAGTTGTGGTGAAAGCTGGTGGCTGGGGCTTTACATAGAGCCCCTAGTTGTAAAAATCTGAAACAGTGGGCCCCTGTAGGGGGGCGGATAGTCGAGCTCACTTTGGAGCCTTCTAAATCTGTGATGGTATGATAAAATTTGACAAAAGAAAGTTGTGGTGAAAGCTGGTGGTTGGGGCTTTACATAGAGCCCCTAGTTGTGAAAATCTGAAACAGTGGGCCCCTATAGGGGGGCGGATAGTCGAGCTCACTTTGGAGCCTTCTAAATCTGTGATGGTGTGGTAAAATTCCACAAAACAAAGTTGTGGTGAAAGCTGGTGGCTGGGGCTTTACATAGAGCCCCTAGTTGTAAAAATCTGAAACAGTGGGCCCCTGTAGGGGGGCGGATAGTCGAGCTCACTTTGGAGCCTTCTAAATCTGTGATGGTGTGGTAAAATTCCACAAAACAAAGTTGTGGTGAAAGCTGGTGGTTGGGGCTTTACATAGAGCCCCTGGTTGTAAAAATCTGAAACAGTGAGCCCCTATAAGGGGGCGGATAGTCGAGCTCACTTTGGAGCCTTCTAAATCTGTGATGGTGTGGTAAAATTCCACAAAAAAAAGTTGTGGTGAAAGCTGGTGGTTGGGGCTTTACATAGAGCCCCTAGTTGTGAAAATCTGAAACAGTGGGCCCCTATAGGGGGGCGGATAGTCGAGCTCACTTTGGAGCCTTCCAATTCTGTGATGGTGTGGTAAAATTCCACAAAACAAAAATGTGGTGAAAGCTGGTGGTTGGGGCTTTACATAGAGCCCCTAGTTGTAAAAATCTGAAACAGTGGGCCCCTGTAGGGGGGCGGATAGTCGAGCTCACTTTGGAGCCTTCTAAATCTGTGATGGTATGGTAAAATTAGACAAAAGAAAGTTGTGGTGAAAGCTGGTGGTTGGGGCTTTACATAGAGCCCCTAGTTGTAAAAATCTGAAACAGTGGGCCCCTGTAGGGGGGCGGATAGTCGAGCTCACTTTGGAGCCTTCTAAATATGTGATGGTATGGTAAAATTTGACAAAAGAAAGTTGTGGTGAAAGCTGGTGGTTGGGGCTTTACATAGAGCCCCTAGTTGTAAAAATCTGAAACAGTGGGCCCCTGTAGGGGGGCGGATAGTCGAGATCACTTTGGAGCCTTCTAAATCTGTGATGGTATGGTAAAATTTGACAAAAGAAAGTTGTGGTGAAAGCTGGTGGTTGGGGCTTTACATAGAGCCCCTAGTTGTAAAAATCTGAAAAAGTGGGCCCCTGTAGGGGGGCGGATAGTCGAGCTCACTTTGGAGCCTTCTAACTCTGTGATGGTATGGTAAAATTTGACAAAAGAAAGTTGTGGTGAAAGCTGGTGGTTGGGGCTTTACATAGAGCCCCTAGTTGTAAAAATCTGAAACAGTGGGCCCCTGTAGGGGGGCGGATAGTTTACCTTGGTTTGGGCGAGTGGGCTTGTCTTCCCCCTAGGAGAAACCCTCGGCCCTCGGTTTCCTCCTTTTTACCTCTCAACAACCAAAATCGAATAACGATGGACCCCAGCTGCACAGAACTAGCCCCATTATCCGCTTTGGGGCACAGCAACATCAAAATTGAGGTATCCGGGTCTTGGAGTACAAGCCCCTTCATCTGCTTTGGGGCACACCAATATCCAAATTCAAATATGTCCAACGTGCTCACACAATACCTGTGTGGTTACCCTGCTTCATAATACATTCTCTGACAGCACAGCAAGGAGCAGAATGGGGTCTGAGAAACAGAAGGGTGGGGGGGTGGGGCAACAAGCAGTGGGGCAAACATAGCATCCGTCCCGCAATTGTGGTATTTCTGCAAAGGGGGGCAGGGGCAAAAAAAATTAATTTTTGCGGTTTTTTTTGCGGAACCCATTTTTGCGAAGGGCACAAAGCCAAAAATTAATATTTTTTTCGTTTTTTTTTGCGGCAAAACAACACCTTGGACTGGGAATTAATTATTTCCGCAAATAATTAGGGTTGGCACGGTAATTACACCAGAAACTGCCAACGGGAGGACGGGCCCACGGCCCTTGTAGTAAATACTTACCCAATTTACTTAATTCCACACGAGGAGGGGCCCCTAGCCCTGGTTGCCCCTGGCCCTGGCCCTGCCCTAGAGGGAGCGAAAGGCGGGCGGATGGCCCCACCGCGTGGCCCTTGTTCCCGACACATACCTGCAGAGGCAGGTGCTGGGGCAGGGGCAGGGGCATGGGCATGGGTATGGGCAAGAGCATGGGCAGGAGCAGGGTCTGCCTGTTACCCTAAACCTCCCTTCACGAGACCGTGGGGGTTCACTATGGGCTGTGGGTGCCCGGTTTCCCTCATGGGTTCCGCCCCCCTAGTCTGATGTAGGGGGCGGAGCACAAGTCTGATATTGGGGGGGGGGGGGGGGCAAAATCCATGCACCTGTCCAAAAGGTTCCCGCCCACCTCCCATCACACCATTATGCATGGAACTCATCATTCCAGATTGGGACAACGACATAGGTTCATTTGCCACCCTAGAGGGCACAACATCACGTCTCAGCGTCCTGAACCTGTTTCTTTCACCCCACGGGATGTGTTTACACTGGATTACCTCCCACGGGTAGTTAAGCCAGCGCAACACTGAGACCAGTCTGCTACAACATACCTAGTACAGATGTGGGTGGCTGCAGATCCTGATATAGCGAATGAATCCACCTCTGACCTATGCCACTCGGATGTGCCTGAGCACATTGGAATCCCGGGGGATGTACTGACACGCATGCGTGTCCTTCCAGTGCACACAGGTGATTAGAGGGTTGAGTGACATGAGTTGAGATCCACAAAGTGTGCACTTGTCATTGGCTGACTACCAGACATGTCTATTGCAGGTGACAAAAATGTTCTCGGCACAAGAAGGGAATACAATAGTGAGTCTACTCAAAGGGGCCAAGGTGAAAAAGCGACACACATGCAAAAAGAAAACCACAAAAGCAGACACAAAGCTTCACAAGACACAAAGGGCAAACAGTCATAAGCTTGAGTACAGTGTTCTCCATGCAAGTTTGTAGGCAAAGCAGGCACCGAGGATCAAACTGGCATTGCACATGTCAAAACCAAAAGTGCAAATTCACAAAGGAGCTCAAAGGGGAAGCAGTCATAAGCTTGAGCAGAGTGTTCTCCATGCAATTTTGTAGGCAAAGCAAACAAAGGGTAGACAAACATTAGCTTCAACGTACTGTTCTCCATGGCATCTTGCAGGCAAGGTAGGCACCAAGCATCCAACCAAAGTTCCACTACGTTCGGGCTAAAAAATTTCTTCCGGGCTCCCCCGGCACGGTCGGCTGGGAAGCCCATGGAACATTCCTACCGATATCGGTTGCGTTTTGGGGGGCCGATCTGGCTGCCAAAACTTCCGAGCATCTTTCCAAGGGTTTTCGAAAACTTCCAAGCGACGGACCGAAGCATATCGCATGCACGTCGGTACAGATTTCCTAAAATTGCCACCGGTAACCGGACAATATTGGTCTCTCTTTCAATGTTCTATGCTGGGCACCGGTGGTACATGTGCCCCCCTCCCCCTCCCTTCCCCCCCCCCCTTAGGGCCTTCGGCCCACTTCTACTTGGGGGGGGGTGATTGCGTACAGAAGCGAGGAGACGCCCCCCCCCCCCCGTGGTACCACCACATCTGGTTCGTGGGGCTGCCAGAGATTCTGCAGTGTCTTCAGCGAGTGATCTTCAGACAAACAGACCCAATTTCAGCCGATGTAGTACCGGTTGTATACAGGTGTCTGATTATGCCGCCAGGCATCAAGCAATATGCTTAATTTGCACAGACCGTGCGCACAATTTTGGAGCTCACCCTTGCCTCCCGGTTCAAGTCACACAACACGGTGTTGCAAAAACTCATAAATAAGCGGTTCAATTTGAAATAGCTAACCGCTGCTCAAGTTGGGGCGTCGTTTGACCCATCAAAACACTACACATCTATAGGAACACAACACAGGCACTTGGAAATTTGTGCCCCCCCCCCCCTTGCAGATTTTGAGGAAACACACGACCGGAGGCGGTTTGCCCTGCTGCAAAAATACACCAAACCTGAGCATGTCACAGTGACATGGACACACAGGGATGTAAAGGAGTGGGCGAAAGCGTGGCCTAACCAGCTAAAAAAGCGACAAACAGGGGGGCGGGTAAAGAGATGGCATGTAAGCATGGTGTTGTAAAAGCATCATGACTCTTTGGTCCTGTTGTTTTTCTGAAATCCACCCTAGGTTTTGCAGGGGGCCATGAGGCAACGGATACTGGGCTTGCATACGCCCCCGTGTCACAGACGCACGTTTTGCAGGGGGGGGGGGGGGCTATTTTTTTCAAAAGAAAAAGAACCAGACCCTGAGCCTACAAGTTCCAGGGGGAATTACAGAGGTGTGTGCAGCATGTACCACCGGTTCTCCTATGTAGAGAGCAAACAGAGCCAAACTGCCCCCGCTTGAACCGCCGCCAAACCCTACCCTTGGTGCGCGTTTGAACCCCAAGGTTGTTCCAGCCAAATTGTTCCAGTGTTCTAGGCTATATGGCGGAACAAAAAAAGTTCGAAATTTGTTTACCCCCCAACCAAGCCTACCCGTACATGATAGCAAAATATGTTGTTTGCTAGCCTTGGGGGTCACCGCTGGTATGCTTATATTTGTTGTCCGCCGCGTTGCCACGTGAAAAAAACTTGTTTTCAAAAACAGTTTTTGTTAGAACACCATTGCAACACCGCTGGAACAAGTTATTTGAACGTCGCCGGAACAAGCAACCTACATTAAGAGCAAAGCACGAGGAAGAGTAAAATGGTAACATACATTGTTGTGCAAGGTGCCCGTGAGGGCGCATCGGGGTAGTCTCTTTGTGAACCCCTTTTCGGGTGGCGGGTGATTAGCAATGGTTTTTGGTTTTCTTTCACTCTCCCTTCCAAAACCCAGGCTCCCGAACTAGGGCCTAGCCCAGGCCTTTGCTTAGGTTCCGTCCAACCCTAGGGGGGGGGGGGTCTAGCGGAGTCTCGGGTGTTGTGAGTCTCCAACCCCCCCCCCCCCGGGGGAGGGTAGGCCCTTGTGGGGGTTGTGGGTCAGTTGAGTCTGTTGAGTCTGTCCCCCTTCTCTCCTGCTTCCCCCCGTGCTTGCTTCACTGTGCAGGTATCATGAAAAATATTTTTGTACGGTATGTTTGCATGCAATGTCATAGCATGTGTGCATGCCCCGCGCCAATCAAGGGGGTAGGAGTTTATATTGTCACGTTGGTTTGAAGGGCTGGGGCGAACCCGAGAACCCCACAGTAGATGATCTGGTGTGTGGTCCATGGTGTGTGGTCTATGGTCGGTGGTTGGTGGTGTGTGGTCTGTGGTGTGTGGTCTGTGGTTGGTGGTGTGTGGTCTGTGGGTCTGTGCTCTGTGGTGTGTGGTGTGCGGTCTGTGGTTAGTTGTCCATGGTCTATGGTCTGTGGTCTGTGGTCTGTGGTCTGTGGTCTATGGGCTGTGGTTGGTGCTCTATGGTCTGTGGTCTTTGGTCTGTGGTGTGTGGTGTGCGGTCTATGGTCTGTGGGCTGTGGTTGGTGCTCAGTGGTCTATGGCCTGTGGTGTGTGGTGTGTGGTGTGTGGTCTGTGGTCTGTGGGCTGTGGTTGGTGCTCTGTGGTCTGTGGTCTGTGGTCTGTGGTCTATGGTTGCAAAGGAGGGGGCAATAAAAGTTGTTCTGGCGACGTTCCAGCAAGTTGTTCCGGCGACGTTCCGGTGTTTTTAGGTGTTCAAGATTTGAACACCGCCAGAACCATTTATTGGAACGTCGCCGGAACACCTTCCTGGGGGAAAGTTTTTCTGGCCCGAGTTGCCCGTATGACGTGGAGGAAACTGGTCCGTGGTCTGTGGTCTATGGTCTGCGGTCTATCGTACGTGGTTGGTGGACTGTGGTCTGTGGTCTGTGGTCTGTGGTCTGTGGTCTGTGGTGTGTGGTCTGTGGTGTGTGGTCTGTGGCCTGTGGTGAGTGGTGTGTGGTGTGTGGTGTGTGGTCTGTAGTCTGTGGTCTGTGGTCTGTGGTGTGTGGTTGTTGATCTGTGGTCTGAGGTCTGTGGTCTTTGGTCTCTGGTTTGTGGTCTTTAGTTTGTGGTCTTTGGTCTGTGGTCTGTGGTTGATGGTCTGTGGTTGGTGGTCTGTGGTTGGTGGTCTGTGGTTGGTCTGTGGTATGTGGTCTGCAGTCTGTGGTTGGTGGTCTGCGGTTGGTGGTCTGTGGTTGGTCTGTGGTGTGTGGTCTGTGGTGTGTGGCTGGTGGTCTTGGTCTGTGATCTGTGGTCTTTAGTCTCTAGTTTGTGGTCTGTGGTTGGTGGTCTGTGGTTGGTGGTCTGTGGTTGGTGGTCTGTGGTTGGTGGTCTGTGGTTGGTTTGCGGTATGTGGTCTGCGGTCTGTGGTTGGTGGTCTGCGGTTGATGGTCTGTGGTTGGTCTGTGGTGTGTGGTCTGTGGTGTGTGGTTGGTGGTTTGTGGTCTGTGGTTCGTGGTCTTTAGTCTCCAGTTTGTGGTCTTTGGTCTGTGGTCTGTGGCTGGTGGTCTTTGGTTGGTGGTCTGTGGTTGGTGGTCTGTGGTTGGTCTGTGGTATGTGGTATGTGGTGTGTGGTTGGTGGTCTGTGGTCTGTGGTCTGTGGTTTGTGGTTGGTCTGTGGTCTGTGGTCGGTGGTCCGCGGTTGGTGGTCTGTGGTTGGTCTGTGGTTGGTCTGTGGTGTGTGGTGTGTGGTGTGTGTGTGTGTGTGTGTGTGTGTTTGTGGTACCGCACACTGCACACCTTGTTCCGGCGACGTTCCGGTAACTTGTTCTGGCGACGTTCCAGTGACCGTTGGAACGTCGCCACAACGTCGCCAGAACACGTTGTTGGAACGTCGCCAGAACAGTGGAAAATACACACAGTTCTGGGCGCGCACAAGGCGCGCTGCGCACACTGCAGCCCCGGGGGGGGGGGGGGGGCTAGGGAACCGTGGTAAGCAGAGCAATTACCCGCCATTGCGGTGGCTGGGCCCCAGGTCATCTGCCTGGGGTTTGGAAGGGAGAGTGAAACCCAACTACCCGCCACGCAGTGGCTGGGCCCCAGGTCGACTGCCTAGGGTTTTGAAGGGAAGGCACAAACCTTTCTTCTTTTTTTTTCAATATTTTTATTATCAAAATCAAAATCAAAATCGTCATTCAAAGACAGACAAAGGGGTGCTAACAGGGGAAGGGACAAAGAAGGGCAAGGAGCGAAAGGGACACGGGGGGGGGGGGCAGGGTAACCCACAAAACACACCAACACGATGCACACAGCCAAGCCCAAACCCAAGCCCAAACCCAAACCCAAGCCCAAACCCGCAACCCAAACGCACGAGCCACGAGCTGGACACGTCGTTACGTGTTGACAGGCCGAGGCATGCCTGGGGCTGCGAGAGTGCGGCCCATGTGAGGAAGACGGAAGCAAGTAGACACGAGTATGTGGGCAGCGTGCGCATGCATGGTGTGGAGCTGAATAGGTATGCGCCACACACAGTACAGCAACGATCTGTTGAGTTGCCTAACAGCCGGAGCATTTGCTGAAATATTGAGACGCCTTTGCGCCACCAAAGGCGCCTTTGCGCCCCCGAGGCTCGGTTACGACACGTCCTCACGTGCCAGGGAGCAAGTGCATGAAAGGAGCACGACCTGCATGGCAAGGGTTAGAGACTAACCGGCACTGTGGGTGGGTGGTGGGTGCGAGCTGACCTCAATGTCCAGAGGACCATAGCCCATGCACAGTCAGCAACCACCTGGTGTGTTACAGAACTGGTCTACGCTGCAGTGCGGCAAGCAAAACACTGAACAATGTGGTTATGACCATGCGCCTGTGACACGGGGGCGTATGCGAGCCCAGTTTCCGTTGCCTCATGGCCCGTGTCCCTTTCGGAGTTTGGGTTTGGGATTGGGTTTGGGCTTGGGTTTGGGCTTGGGTTTGAGTTTGGGTTTGGGTTTGGGCTTGGGTTTGGGTTTGGGTTGCGGGTTTGGGCTTGGGCTTGGGTTTGGGTTCGGGTTTGGGTTGCGGGTTTGGGCTTGGGCTTGGGTTTGGGTTCAGGGGGGCAATGGCGCCCTGTTATTTCACCATTCGACTGTTCTGTGCCGTCTTGGCGTCCCATACACCCTGGTCAGCTCAAACCCACCACCCTCCCTTTGCGCCGGTTAGCCCCCGACTCTAGCTGTGTGGGTCTCTCTCCCACTGTCTCCCTCCCATTCTCTCCTGCGCCCCACTCTCTCTCTTTCTCCTCTCTGTTGCTCCTCTCAGTTCCTTTCCCACTGCGTCCTACTCTCTCTCTCTCTCTCTCTCTCTCTCTCCCTCTCTCTCTCTCTCTCTCTCTCTCTCTCTCTCTCTCTCTCTCTCTCTCTCTCTCTCTCTCTCTCTCTCTCACCCTCTCTCCCAAAAAAGGGGGTTCGGGTCGTTCGGTGTATCTCTATCCCCCCCGGGGTTCGAACCATCCTCTACAGGACAGAAGAGGTGTGGTGTATCCACTGGGCCACGACGATTGGGTATCTGCACCACGTGCTCCAATCTTTCTTTCCTACCCTCCGTGTGTGTCATCCCCTGTCATGCGTATCTTCTTTCGCATGGGGGTGTGCTCAGCAGCGTGTAGAGGAACCGCACAGCGTCCCCGGATACCGGGTCCGCCTGCCTGAAGAGCGTTCTTTGGAACGGCCGCAAGAGGTCCGCTCGGCCTGCCAGCCACACATGCATGCAATCTCCAGTTCTGCTCACCGAGGAGGGCACCGCTCTGTGTCCCTCTGCCGTCGGACAGTGGAGGATCGCCTCCCACTGGAACGGGTGCAACTTGCCTGCACTTTTGGGTCGCCACTGGACCTGCATGTTCGCCAGAGCCTGAGACTTCAGGGTCCAGTTGATCTGAACAATCACCGAGTAGAGCTCCTGATTGCTCATCAGCAATGGTTCCCCATGGTTGTCCACAATCTCGCAGTGCATCCTGGTGTCATGTGGTTGGTCCGGTCGGAGCTAGATCTGCTGATTGCGGGCCCAGGCCATTGTGGTCAGCTCTGCTTCAACTGCTTCCAGTCCTTCATTCGCAACAGCGTCTAGCTGGCTCAGTGCTTGCACTTTGAAACGCTGGCGTTCTTGCTGAGGCTTGACCTTCTTTGGGGCTGGCTGGATGTGTGTGTATGGGCCATGCCGCTGCTGACGTGATCCCTTCTCCTGCAGTGTCCTTCCAGGCGGCATTACGCCTAGGTGCCTGTCCGCGACCGGGCCCGGAGTTCAGCCGCTTGGTGGTCTCTTCTGTGTGCTGCTGCTCGCCGCGACAAGACGCGGCTCGAGTGACGAAAAGCTCTGCGTCAGAACGAAGATTTCAGACATACATGCATTGTTGTGCTTGAAACCTGTGAAATGTCCGCACCAGTATGCAGGGGCTACAGGTTCTGTCATTATCGACCCTGTCCTGGGTTCCTGCTTTTCCTGAGCCTTCGCTTCTTGCGCTGCCGCCTGGTGCCGCTCACATCTGTGCTGAAGGACAGTGTGTCCGCTGCTGACAGTTCATTCAACAATCCTCCCTGGTGTGTGTGTCCTGTCCTCATGTCCTCACTTTCCGTACTGCTTGAGGCGTATGATCCCATTTCACGTGGCGCTGGCTCCCCGGATGCTTCCCCTGTCAGCTCATCACTATCCATGGGTACCATACCCAAGGATGACCAGAGTGCCTTGGTGTCCTCTGACTCTGATCCCGATCCTCCTCTCAAGCCTACCGTAGATTCCGACCCTGATGATGAGTCTGGTGCAACATGCTGTGACCACAGCGGGCGCGAACACATGCCTGCCATCGCCAATCCATTCGCCACCTCATTCCCCTGAACGTTGACATGAGCTGGGGCATGCTCCCACCTGACTTCTCTTCCCGGCGTCGCCATTTCTTGGAGCAGCATTTCCCAGGCTGAGACGTGGACCTGCAGCTTTCCAGATGTGGTTGTCCATCCCTTTGACTTCCAGTGTTAGCCCTTGCCATTCGCTCCCAGCTGCAGGTATTGCGAGTCGGTGACGATTGCCAGTTTTGGCACCCAGAACCCCTGTAAGGCTTCTACTGCCGCCCAAAGCTCCGCTCCGTTATTTGTTTGCCTGTGGCGTGTTGGTACGTAGCCGCAGAAGCGTACCTCTGGTCCTTGCTCATCTTCCGCTGCGAACACGCCAAAGCCCCCGGCCCTGCGCATGTCCTTGTGGCCCAGTCTTTTTGACGACCCGTCCGTGTACACAATCCTGTAGCCCTTTGCCACCAGTTCTGCTATCAGGTCTTGCACTCCTTGTAGCACTCCCGGGCCTGCCTGCCTCGGGTGCTTCGGGCGTGATTCCGTTTCCCTATGCCAATTGTGGCTGTTGGCTGATCTCTCTTGAGTGAAGCACTCCGTGTGTGTTTGCCACCATGCATTCAATCCCCCATGAACTTGTACTTCCCCTTGTCGCGGCTGCACTCCGGTATCTCGAAGCTGCTCGAGTGACTTTTGAAAGCCTCTCCACTGTTCCCTGCGCTCTCCTGAGTAGAATCCCAGCCACTCACACAGCTCCCTTAGCCATGTTGTCAGGTATGACGTGAACACCGGTGACGCCCCTGCTTTGGCTTCGCATCGGTATCGCCAGTGGGCACTTCTTGCTGACCACATCGCCCAGCCTTGGTTCGTGTTCAGTAACCACTCCTGGTGGTCGGACTCCATCATGTCTCGGACTGCTGACTTCCCGTTACCAGTATCCACCGGGCCATAGTAGTGCTGTATAACCGCCGCTACCGCTTTGAACATGGGGCATTCGACCATCGCGTGCTTGACCGTCTCCTTTTGTGAGCACACCGGGCACTTGTCCGTGCCCGACCTCTTGTAGACTCTCGCATGTACAGTCACTTTGTGCCACAGCACCTTTTGCGCAAAGTCCCGAACCCTCGGCGGTAGTTGTGCCTGTGCCCATTGTTCCCATACCTCCGGTGTTTGCGGGTCGCGGACCCCTGGCTGGGAGGCGTAGAACTGTAGCAGCCATGCCCTGGTCCAGTTTTGGGCGTGGACTGCGGGGGTATCAAACCCCCCTTGTGACGGGACTTTGTTGAGGAGTCGTCCGCCATGATTGTAGACCCCTTTCCATGTCTGAGGCAGTGCATTGAACAATCTTGCGTCCTCCAAGGATTGCAATTGACCCCACGCCAGCACCCCCTGCCGGATCATTTTCGTGTTGTAGTAGGAGCAGTTGAACTCATTTGGGAAGTACACAGAGTGCCATAACGGCAGATGGTCCCGGTTTGCCGGGGGGGCCACCTGCGGGGCCGCCCGTTGGATATTGGAGTGTGCCTTTGCCGACCATCCCGGGAACGTCAGCTCTGCCGTTCGGACCATGCCCAGCTGGATATATGGGAGGTTGTCTTTGGATGGTGTGAACCCGATGGTTGTTGCCCATGCATAGAAGGTCTCCACCGCCTTGTCGGGGTACTTGTGAGGCTCCCCCAAAAGGCTGACGAACGGAGCCGCTGCCTGGTGCATGAGAAACAGCTCTGGCTCTAGCAGTGCCAGTCCCCCTTGCGTTCTTGGTCGTGAAAGGATTGGCAGAGTGATTTCCCAACTGTTGGTACCCATGGTCACGTGGTATACCAACTTCAGCTGTCTGATCACCGAGACTGGGGCGTAGTATGCCTTCGATACCCAGGCTACAACCGGCAGGATCCATGATGTCAGCATGAATGCACGTTCGTCCATTGACAGCTGCAGCGTGGATACCACCCGTGCGCGACGAAAGGCCTCTTGCAGTGCTGGTGCGAAAGCCTGCTCTATCGTCAGCCCCCATCCTTGGTCATCCTGTTGATGCCGAACATTCCCCAAGCGTACACCCAGATACTTGACGAAGTTTTTGACGTCCACTCCAATGTCCCGAAAGCACCTCGCCCATTCCATTCCCCCACAGTTGCGAACTATCGCCGCCGTTTTGCTCACGTTGACCTTCAGCCCAGAAAATTGTCCAAAACAAGACACCACTTCCCATACCTTCCTCATCAGCTGTGAGTTGGCTCGTCCATCCAAGAAGATGATGAGGTCGTCCGCATACATCATGATAGTCAGCCCTGGACCCAGGCCTTGTAGTGGGAAAATCACAAAGGATGCCACCAGGGAGAAGAGTGCCGGGGAGAGAGGATCCCCCTGGCGCGTGCCTGCCCGCGAGTGGTGGTAGACACCCGAGACATATCCTTTTCCAACCGAATACAGATACGGTGCACGCAAAAGATGTGGTATCAGCCGGATGTACAGGAATGGTACGCACATTAGACCCAGTGCCGCCGACACCATCTCGTGAGACATCGTGGGGAAAGCATTTCTGAAGTCTACTGATAACGCCGCTCCTTCACGTAAGCCATCCCAGCGTGCCCGTGACCCGTAGACATGCTGGAGGATGCTTCTGTGGCGAAGGAAACCCGTTTGTTGTGACGGGATGCAGTGAAGAAGTACACCCTCTAACTGGATCAGGAGAATGTTGGTGAGCCACTTCTGACTTGTCGTTTGCAGTGCAATTGGTCGGAGCGAGTCTGGCGCCTGCATTGCCTTAGTTTTGGGGATCATTGTCACCACTCCCGAGGTCCATGTCTCCGGCATTTTACCCACATCGAGAAAGCGTTTCAGTGATTCATACATTTGCGGTTCGAAGATGTCCGAGAACCTCTTGAAGAATTTCGCCGAAAAACCATCCAATCCAGGGGAGCTGTTGCTGTTCAGCCTCTTAAGGCCTTCATGAACTATGTCGTGGGATAGCTGCTTGAAAAGGAGTCGACCTGCCTTGCACAGCCGCTGCTCCACTCCTAACGCTTTCAGATAGGCCACACATTCTTCTTCTGTGGTTCCCGTTGGGGTGGACACTTTATCCCAATGGTCCACAGCTCTTTTGCCACCGCCTTTGCTCCGCGTATTGCCGAGCCTGTCTTGGATAGCAGCTGCTGAAGTTTCTTTCGCTCTTGCAGCTCCCTCATTAGCCGATACAATTCGTTTCTTCGCGTTCTCAAATCCCCTGAGGTTTCCCCCGTCATGATCACCCCCTTGAGCTTGGAGAGTGTTTCCATGCCCGTTCTGTCACGCTGTGCCTTTTCATACACCCGCACCAGGAGGGTGTAGGCTGTTGCCGCATCTGTCGCTGCAATCCCCAGTGACGAAAGAAATTAATAGACCGCTGGTGTGACACAGTCTGTTGTGGAACCACGCAGGACACGGGGGGGGGGGGGGCAGGGTAACACACAAAACACACCAACACAATGCACACACCCAAGCCCAAACCCAAGCCGAAACCCAAACCCAAACCCACACCCAAGCCCAAACCCGCAACCCAAACCCAAACCCAAACCCTAGCCCAAACCCGCAACCCAAACCCAAGCCCACACCCAAGCCCAAACCCACACCCAAGCCCAAACCCAAGCCCAAACCCAAGCCCAAACCCAAACCCGGAAGAGGACATGGGGGGGGGGGGCAGGGTAACCCACAAAACACACCAACACAATGCACACAGCCAAGCCCAAACCCAAGCCCAAACCCAAACCCAAACCCAAACCCAAACCCACACCCCAGCCCAAACCCGCAACCCAAACCCAAACCCAAACCCAAACCCAAGCCCAAACCCGCAACCCAAACCCAAACCCAAACCCAAACCCAAGCCCAAGCCAAAACCCGCAACCCAAACCAAAACCCAAACCCAAACCTAAACCCAAACCCAAACCCAAAACCAAACCCAAGCCCAAACCCGCACCCAAACCTAGCCAGGCATCGGCCGCTCGCTCTTGGGAGTTGTAGACCACCCGGTGGGTGTCCACAACCTCCTGGATGGCCTAAGAAAACAACATCAATTTTGTTGGAACCAAATTGTTCCGGTGACAGTTCCAACAAAACACTTGAACGTCGCCGGAACGTCGCCGGAACAAATTATCGGAACGTCACCGGAACAACACGGTGTGTATGTGGCACACCTTAATATTGGCTTCCCAGAGGTTGCCAAGGTCGCCATCGCTTTGTCCCCGCAAATTGCGAGGCCGATGACCCACACGCAGGCGGGAATGCGTCCCCAAAGGCCCATGCAAGCGATGGACACGGACAATTGGGACCACTCCCCATCTGCGCATGGGTAGCCATCCCCCCTGACAATGCATGTCAGGGGTAACGACCAATCGATCATGCGGCACAACGGCAGTTGGCTGGCAATGTGGCGCAGCCACGATGCCCATGGCCAACTGATGCCCGTGGCCTTGGGATCCAATGTGCTCACCGGGGGGGCAAGCTCCAAGGGGGCTAGTAGATCTTGCCAGCGCTGTTGGGAAGCCCTGCTGTATCCCTCGGACACAGCTCGGTTGGGCCAAGCGCATGGCCACCGCAAATTGGCAGTGGGTGAGTAGAGAGGAGATGGCCCATTCCGCTATGAGCTCCCCAACAAGAAGCCCCGTCCTGGAGGCTAACAGCACTAGCCAAATGGATGAGGTAGGCGGTTAGTTGTTGAACCCGGGTCTGTGTCGTAGGCATGCCGAAGCTACAACAATGAACTAAGAAGCGAAATTTGGCAATCCATACCTCTAGGGGAAGATGCCCGTAGACCCACCGAGCATTCAGGCAAAGAACAAATACCAAAATGGGACCCTAGGCATGGCCACAATGCACAAATCAAACGGGAGGACCGGTACGCCAACGTTGAAAAGTCGTACAACGGTGCGTCTGGACTACAAGGAACAGCAGGCTTGCAAATGGATACGAAAAGTTCGAAATGTGTACACCTAGTGCAAGGTGGCACCAACGGCCCACAATATGTCAACATGGCCCCGATGGGAAAGACAAGCCTTGGACGCGTTACACATGCAAGAAAGAGACAAAAAACATCATTTACGAACCTGCAAACTCATGGTGATGGATCTGGTTATCTGGCCTGCGACACTGGTTCCAGTGGTGTTCCCAAAGAAATTGTTCCGGCGTGAATTGTTCCCATTGGGAACATTCTAGTCGGGAACAACCTTGGGGTTCAAACGCGTACCAAGGGTAGGAAAGGGGTGACCCCCCCCCCCCCCCCCAGCCGCCGCCCTTTCATCCAAGCAATGTATGACAAGGGTTGGTGCCGTGGGTGGGGGTGAAGGCGCAGTGGTGCTCAAGGCATGATTCCAAGTATTTGCGACGGCAGCCAGCCCTAGATGAGTGAATGGCACATTGGGTGGGTGGCGCCCCGAACGCAATTTGTCTTGCGATTGAGGCGAACTGCAGCACATCATTGGGCAACTGCAGAGGTGGTTCACCAATAAGGCAATGTTTCAATGTGAGCCCAAGCCGCTGACCACTGCGTTTAAGCGGCCCGTGGTGAATTAGAAAGCATCAACAGAGGCCAAGTGGGGGCGCAAGCAGGTCTCAAAGCGCGCTACACATGCACGTGGTCTGCATATGCAGCAATGTCCCGCAGTTCCACGAGATCATTGGTATGATTCAAATGTGCTACCATACAATTGTCTGCACCTGATGGCGTTTGTTTGGTCAACAGCATGGTGTTCGTATGCTACAAGACAGGAAAAGGCACCCAAATGCTACCATCTTTCACCCAAGTCACCTTGTGCGTGCCGGCACTCCTTGGCCAAGTAACCTAGACTAAGATTGTGTGGTTCAGGGGAGGAGTGTGGGGGTGGGGGTACCTCGATGGGTACCAATGCGGCCTTCAAGCTTCAGAGCGAATAAGCTGTGTGTGAGGGTGCCGGAGGCCCAGCCTCTGCTTGTGCCAAGCGGGGGGGGGGGGATAAAACGAAGCTGCTACGATGGCTGACACCTTCTAGAAAACTTCTTGTGTCACATGGCGGAGCTGCGAAACACATAGTTCACCTTGTCCAACAAGGCTCCGCGAGGCGCTATCACAAATTGTCCCCTAACGAGGTTCAGGCCAAGTCCGTGCCATTGGGCTACATCTAGATTATTCTTGATTACCCTCCTGCTCTTCCTTCAGCGTGAGTCACTCACGTCTGTACCGGGGTTTGTATCCCACACCTATGTTGGCAGACATCTTCGCCATGCTCTCTCCCTCACCCCGTCACTGACACCTTGGAAAATTCATGGAAAACCCATCACTGCCGGAATGTGAACACATTCCTCCGAACGAGGTATCGCCTTCTAGCTCCGATATCCCCAACCCCCCCTCACATGTACCTAGACACGCCAGCATGGCATGCTTAGGATTGGGAGCCACTCATCTTGGAATATTCCCTGCTAGAGCGACTATTTAGGGGTAATGCATTAGGTTATATTGTTGGGTGACTACAACATATGGGGGGGCATACATGGGGGCAAGCTACGGAGGGCCGGGACCCCTTGGACCAAACATATTGGCAGCTTGCTACCAAGAATTGCCTGGGATTCGCCCGTACAAACGGGAGGGCATCCGGGCCGGGATTTGCGTGTACAAATGGGTTGGCGTGTAGGCAGTCAAGGAGCCTGGCATATCGGGGCTGATCCAGCCCGGCGGCTTGGCCCCTGGGTGCCCCACCATTTGCCCGTACAAACGGGCCGGGGTCCGGGCCGGGATTTGCCCGTACACACCGGCCAGTGTTTTGGTGGTCAGGGAGCCTAGCATATCGGGGCCGATCTGGCCCGGCGGCTTGGCTCCAAGGTGCCCCGCCATTTGCCCGTACACACGGGCCGGCGTTTGGGCGGTCAGGGAGCTTAGCATATCGGGGCTGATCCGGCCGCTCAGTTTGGCCCCTAGGTGCCCATTTGCCCGTACAACCGGGCCTGCATGTGCCCTTCTGCCAACAGCCACAAGGTCCATGTGTTCAAAGGTGATGCAACACAGATTAAGAAGTGATGAACATGGTGTTTTTTTACACCTCTCTCTGCAATATCAATGCATCTATACCCTGCCAACACCTTATCCCCACCTCCTCTGCACCCTTCTAAGGTTGAATCACCATGTCAAGCCCGATTAACGTGGCCTTGTGCCCAACGCCAGACCTCTACTCCCTACCCTTCCCCTACCCGTTCATTCAATGGCATGGGACGGGGGGACCTCCCAGTGCTAATGGAGTTCGGCGACCAGCCCGCATCTCCATGGGACTCGGACGCTGAGAAGTGCCTCAATGAACTAGCCTCGCCCCAGCCCCCAAGGATGACCCCACCCCCCTCCCCACCGTTATCCAGCCCATCTTGCACACCACCCGTTCCACTCCCTGAGGTTGTCACTAGCTCCCCAAGCCCACAAGCACCCCAAATCCCTTTGACTGTATATGAAGTGGCCTTGGCAGCCCTGCAAGAGGCACTCACTTCCACCGCAGTACCCCCACCATCCCCACCACGACCCCCAAAATATGTCCCCAAAGACCCCCAACCCCCTCCCAAAACCCACAGCTCGCGGGCCCTACACTGGAGCGGATGCGTGAGAAGCACGGGCAACAAGTGCCATATTTTGTGGACGGGGTATTGAACCGCCGAGCCATGTATCGGTTTGCTGCCCCAAGAATAATCCGCTGCTTGTGCGGCACGAGGGAATGCGGATCAGCCGTTCGCATTTCCTTGGTGGGGATGAGGAGCACGTAGATGTGGTCCTCGAAGCCATCCATGCTGCCCCAAGACCGCCCCGTCAACACAAGCCGCACCCCCACCTCCGACCGTGGCGACCCCCCGCTCTCCCTAGAAACGGTCAGAACACTCTGACCCAGCTCAACAAGCACCGCAGATCCTCCCTCCTCCCCTTGTGTGCCCCCAGCAAAGCGTTCCTACGTCTTGCCTAATCCTGTCCCACCACCCGTTCCGCGATTTGGCTCGTTACTTCCCCCCAGCGCGTCCCCAGTTTGGCTCCTTGCTGCCCCCAGCTCCCCCTCCATTGCAATCCTCCCGGTTGTTGCCCTCACAAGCCCCAACGCCCACAGGCCCCCCAACCCGGTCAACAACAACCCCGCGCGAGGCGATCAAGCTTTGACCTCTTTGGAGACTCCAAGTGAAGCGGATCCGAAGAAGAAGAAGAAGAAGAAGGATGCAGACGGTGTTTTTCAACACCACTGCTCACCACCCTTGAGCTTTGAGCTTTTTGTACCGCTTATCGTACGTGGCACCCCATTTTGTTATCTTTGGATCGCAGCCTCCATGCAGAGCCCCACCACCCCGACCCATCCGCAGCTCCCCAAAGTATGGCCGGAAGTTGTGGACCCTGAGACTACCAGGAAGTATTATGTTCATTTATCCTCGGGAAGATCACAGTGGCAACCACCTACCCCGCATCTCCCTCCATAGCACCTCCCCCAAGGACTTGCTTGAGCGGGGTGGGGGAGGGGGGGAGGGGGTCTAGGGGGGAGGCCCCCCCTCCCCTGCCTGCCGGAACATGGAGGGAACAGAAAAATTATTGGATAATGAACAACTCAGCACATGGAAATGTCATGTTGTCACCCGTAAACAAAAGAAAATCATCATTAAATGTCAATTCAGGGTTCCCACATCTCACCAATACACAACAACTACAACAAAGCCGGACATTCACCATCTAGTGCCAAATGACAGTGATCTTTCTTGTCAGTCAAAATTAGACTCGGCTGAACTGGAGCCTCCATCATTAGTGGAACTGGAACTGGAACCTGACGATGATGACAAACGTGAGTAACTGCTGTGTGAAAGACATCAGACAAAGTAAGACAAATTATCAGGCAGTGCCTCATCATCCACTGACTCCGTACCAAAGGGTACCTCAGCATCAGAAACATCTGTTTTCCGTCGCTTGGTACTCTTGTCCTTACGCCTGCCGCGCAAATTGTGCACCCGTCTAGTTTTCCAAAATCCTGCCGCCACAGCAGAAACATCATATTCAGCCCATGGTGCACAATCATGAGCAATTATCAACAATTGCTCCATCATAAGCATATTCAGTCGCGCGCAAACTGCCGCATGAAATTCATGCGGCAGGCAACGCACTTCGCGGTTGCGTGTGGCCATTTTTTGTGCCACGGCGACAAACTCACACAGTGTGGCCATTGGTACACTCAAAAAAAGTGTGGGACATGCCTTTTGTGCCTCGTTGTAGGCTTCTTGTCTTTTCCGACTAGTGGTCCTATGTTTAAACGTAAAACAGAGTAGCGCGTCAATTACGGCTTTGTGTTTTGCGCTTGGCGACGGTTGGGCCGGGGAGTTGAAATACACTGACAACTGACAACGAGCGTTGGGGCATGGTGGTCTGCAGGACAAGGTATATGGAGCACACGTGGAGCAACACGTACATACATACCCGTATATACATAGTATATGGCATGCGCCGAAGGCGCTGAAATCTTTTTTCCACATGACTGGAAAAAGTTCCTAAAACCCAGGTTTTCAGGTGCACTTGAGTTGAGGGGGGATGGGGGAAGGGGGTCCAGGGGAGGGGGGGAGGGGGTTCACGGGGGAGTCTGCCTCCCCCCCCCTGCCGGAATGAAAATTAAAGCAAGTCCCTAACCTCCCCCCCTAGTCCGTCTGGCTCTACCAATTCTGCCCGTCCTTCCCTTCCTGCTACCCTCTCTCCTGCGTCTCTGTCCTCGTGTCTTTCTTCGCAACCTGCTCCCTCCTCTTCCCCTGAGGGGGGCCTCTTTGAGCCAGATAGGGTCGATTGTTCTGAGGTCCCCCAGGAGGTAACCCCTGCTGAGGTGGTCAGCAAGGTGCAGGATGCCCTGGCCCACCTCTGTTTCCGTCCCTCGCGAGGCTCGTATGTCGAGTCAAGTGAAACGTTTGGAACGTGGAACATGCCACATTGGAGGCACAACCCCACACTTGCACAAAGTGCAATGCACCGGAGCACATTCCAAAGGCCGAATTAACAATGTTTCTGGCATGTTTTCATCCTTCTTATGCTGTGGAGTAGGAGCCCTTTCCACCTTTGTAACTGGTTTTAAAAAACAGCACATGCTTGCCTTTTGGTGCAGGCCTTGGAGGAGCCTTGGCTGGAGGCTTAGGAATCGATTTAGGGAACATGACCACATGCCCAAATGCCATGGGCCACTTTTGCCCACACAATCTCAACCTGCATGATACAGGGTGCAGTGTGTTGCCTTGGATGCAAAAAATTCAAATTACATGACAATGCGTCTATAATCTACCTTGTCCAACCAGTAGACACGCTAGAGAGACTCAATATCAACCAACGTGATGGTCCCCCCCCCCCAAGTTACTATGCAAAGGACCCGCGACGCGAAACAAGACATGCAGACACAAGGGCATATGAACCACAAAATGAGCCAGAAACTGCCTATTGGGATACATTTTCAGCTTTACTGAGAGACGGGCTCTGTTTGCCACTTTTTCTGGCGTGAGTATTTGACACTGAAGAGCTGCGCATGCTCAACAGGGGCCACAGGAATGGGCTCTCCAGCTGCAGGCTCGGCTGCAGGCTTGGCTGCTACCAGCAGGCTGCACTCTTGTTTGAGGATTTGGCACAAGGTTCAGCAGCTTTTGGAGCAGGCTTGGCAGGGGGCTTGGCAGGGGTACAAGCCCCTGTGGCAAGCAGTTTGCCTCAGGAATGTTGCGCGTGAAGTACAATTTTCTGTTGGCAAAAACATACATGGTACATACCATACACCACGCGCACTCTTTGCCCACGCAATCTCAGTGTCTGATGCAGTGTCCCATTGCCCGGCCAAAGCCAGACACATCTTCTTGGTCACGATGACCCGCTGGTTCCTTCGTGCTGCAATCCATGTACAAAGCTTTCGTTCCATCTCGTGGTACCTTGTCTTTCTGCCTAATCTATGACTGAAATTACGAAAAACTGAAGTGTTCTGCATGATACAGGGTACAGCGGAGAGCCTGGGATGCAAGAAACCTCAGTGCACAGCAATGCACCAATAATACCACCTTGGCCAGCCAGCAAACACACCGGAGAAGCTCAATATCCAACCTGCGTAAATTTGCAAAACGGAAAGTGACGGTTCCCTCGCCCCCAGCCCCCCAATTAGTATGCAAGGCCATGAGGCAACGGATACTGGGCTCGCGAACGCCCCCGTGTCACAGGCGCATGGTCATCACCACTCAGTTCAGTGTTTTGCCTTGCTGCACTGCAGCGCAGACCAGTTCTATACCACACCAGGTGGCTTTTGATTGTGCGTTGGCCTTGGCCATCTGTACATCTGGGTCACGTCTGGCTCGCACCCACCACCCTCCCACAGTGCCGGTTAGTCTCTAACCCTCGCTCTGCGGGTCTCTCTCTCTCTCTCTCTGGCCTATGCAAGGGGAGGGGGGAGGTAGGCACTTTCAGCTGTTAGTCCAATATGTTGTGTGCAATCCATCATCTGCCACCAGCTATGAACAGTGGAAATCTCATGTAACAGAGTATCAGCAAAACCAAAGGCTGTTCGTGTCATGTACCTGTGTGAAAACTCATCATACCTATCTCGGCACTCCTTTGGCCTGTAAGACGGGTAGATTGAGAAATCAGGCATGAGTAATGTAGTATGCGTGGGGGCAGTGTGCTCCTGATCTCCTGTCACTGGATGTCGATCCAAAAGAAAGCAGGCTCAAGGGGGGGGGGGGGGGGGCGATGTTGCAAATAGCAACACCCATCATTGCCATAAACCAGAGCAAGAAATCAAGGAATGCATGGCCATAACTTCAAAGTGAAATGTTGCTGTGCCCCCACAGACCTCACAACCATTGACAGTCCCTCTTTGCCAATACCGTCACCTCAAAATGATAATGACTTGCTTTGGTATTTGCATGACCGAGACCCAGCATGCGCAATGGGCTGCACTCTGCAAAATTTGGTCATTCCTGCTCTGGTCGTTCCCGCTTTGTGCAGTAAGAGCCCATGTGACTTTCTGTACAGGGAATTTCGGAAAGGTGTATCATTGGGTACTGTATGGATCCTTTATCCACATTCCAGGCCCTGTGCATGCGCTGTGCATTTTTTTTAAATATTGGTCTGCAGCTGCTTGTTCTGAGGTCATGTGCCACGCATTTGATGTCCCGAAATGACTGAGATGGTGAAGGTGAAGTCTGACAGGGCTCAGAAGTACCCGGCTCCGGTGGTGGGTAATGTACCCACAAACGTACCCACAATGTACCCAAGGCAAAGAAAAATGGGGGAAAATGGGGGAAATGGGGGAAAATAGGGGAAAATGGGGAGAAATGGGGGGAAATATGTAAAGATGGGTAAAAATGGAGGAAATTTGGAGAAATTTGGAGGAATTGGATTTTCCCCCCATTTTCCCCCATTTTCCCCGATTGTTCCCCATTTTTCCTCCCCTTGTGGTGCCTGTTGGCCACCCCCCCCCCCCAACCTGTCAGACAAAAGTGGTTTTTTGGGGGTTTTCACACCATGTTTTCCCCATTTTCCCACACAAATAACAAAAAATCTCACCCCAACCCCCATTTTCCCCCATTTCCCCCCATGTTTCCCCTTTTTTCCTCGGGAGCTTTCGCTAATGCCCCCCCCCCCCTCCCCCCCCTCACAGTCTTGTTGCCAACCGAAAACTTGATTTTTGGCCTTTTCAGCCCCAAAATTTCCCATTTTCCCCAAGCAATCTGAATTTCCCTCATTTACCCCTTTTTCCCCCATTTTCCCTACTTTGGCCCATTTCCCAGATAGTGTTCCGCTAAACATACCCAAAGTGGGTACTTCTGAGCCCTGGTCTGAGACTAGATCCACAATCAACCTGCACAACAATGGTCTTGTGAAAGCACAACAATGCCATGGTGCCATCGTTTTCAGTCAAGTTTGGTGACTGCTGTTGTTGCACAAACTATACCACTGCAAATGCTGCACAGGTATATGGGAGTGTAGCCCAGACGTGCTGTGTATATCAGAGCATTTCGGCACAAGTGCACACCATGCTTGTTGTTGTTTTTAATTTTAGAATCAGGGTTCTGGGGGGAATCAGGCTGGGAAATGGCCGGCTGGGAAGCGGGTGTTGGATCGTCACCCTCGGGCCAGCTTCACAGAGGGGGGGAAGATGGGGGATCCAGTACCTCAAGTGCCATGCGTTGAATGGATCAGATGGGATGGGATCTGTGTCATCAACGTGTCAAGAGCTCATCCTCCCCCCGACTGAAAAAGAATGAGGGAAAGAACCTGACACATGCAAGGAATACCAAGGCAGCGCAGCTGAATACTGTCATTCAAAGTGATACCAACTGTTTCTAGCAACAAAATTGCATCTGGCCGTTGGGGCTGTGCTTGTAAACAGCAGGTGGGGTGTTGCGGATAGAAAGCCCACTCTCACCCTGATGCTGAGATCTTGAGATTACAAGATGTCAAGAGGTCCTATGAGCAGGTCCAAGAAGCAGAATGGCAATTCACGCTGAAATGACCTGGTGTTGGGCGGCATGGCCCAAATGGGGGGGCTCAACCTGGGCATCGTCATTAGATTCTGGCTGGCTGAAATCTTGTGAATGACTTGTTTGTTCACCGATCAATTGATTGTAGCGAAACACTGGCTTGTGCATTTCCAGGAGAGCATTCCTGGCAGACAGTCAGTTGGTGCAAGTCTAGGTTCACATTGAACGTCATATTTGTTGTCAGAGTCACAGGTGTTCACATGCCTTGTGGACAGTACTGGAACTGATTTGTAGGATCAGAAGACCAGCTAGAACAGCCCAGAACAGAACAGCCCGGCCCGGCCCAGGCTGTTGTTGCTGTTTATATCCCTTCCACTGCGGTCATCCATCCGAAATTACAAACAGACAAACTGCAAAGTTGGAGCACACATGTAAATCAAACTCTATACGCCTATTGCAGGCATACAGAAGTCTGATGCTGATGGCAGTTCGGGAGACTGCCATAAATTTCACTTTAACTGTACACTTCTCCCCTCTGCCCCTTGTGCAAGCAGCTGAAAGTCAGGAGAACAAAGGTCAGACAGGTCCCCGTGCTTCGACAAGGCAGTGCCCATCAGAGGAACAAAAGGAAACCTAAAAGAGCGGTCGGTAAAATGAGGGTCAGACGAGTCCCCGTGCTTAGACAGGGCTGTGCCTGCACAAAGGGGGTAGGGGGACTGTTGCATCTGGTTAGCCGGGGGCCATGCACACACACACACACACACACACACACACACACACGCACACACACACACACACACGCGCGTTGTGCTGGAAACCAGGGGGGCCAGGAAACGTAGATCGCACGACGTCAGTGAGGACAAAAAACGATCAGCGAAGGCACAGCACTGGTCACCGAAACAAATTCATCAGTCCATAAAATACAAAAGGTTGGCAAGGTCCCTTCTGTGACAGGAATAAGGCAAGTTGAGTGACGTATATCACAGTACGAGCAGTGCTGATCACCACGGTTCACCTCACCTCTGGTCCTGTCTAGCCAGTGATTGTAAGACAAAAGAAAGCACGCAGCGCTATTTGCACGCCTACTCTGTACCAGGCAAGCTGTACCATGCCCACACACACGCACACGCACAAACACACACACACACATGAGAATCACTAGCAAACACGTGCACAGGCAGGGCACTGGCTCATTCAGGTACACACACACACACACACACACACACACACACATACATATGTTTCATGGCATGCGCGTGCAATTGCTGATTTTGGTTGTTGATGGCGTTGAGGAGGTTTAAAAATCGGGTTGTCTGGCATTGTGAGCGTTACCCATGCCTCAGAACCACACGCAGCCCGAATGCGCACCTCCACACAATGCAACTGTTTGCATTGAACCAGAAGTACCAACCTGCCAACCTGCTCCACATTAATGCTCCTCCAACCCCCCGTCTGCCCAGAATGGTCCCCAGGAGTTTACCCTCAGGGTGCCCTCACCAGAAGTAGCCACAACACTGTGGGCCTACAGTGGAGGTGTCCTAGGGACAGGGCAGTGCTAAGCACGTCCCCAGGACCTCCAGCAATGCTGCACACCCGGGAGTATGGGGTCTCAGCGTGGGGCTTGCCAAGGACCAGAGCACAGGGCAACCCAAAAGGTATATCTTGTCTGCCAAACACCAGGATATGCAAGAAGAATTTTGGTGGAGCTTCCGCCAGTCCAGCGACAAAACAAGCCCCCCTGTGGTATGGTGTGAAGCCACAAGCTTGTAGTTGCAGGATAGGCCTCCAATGTAACGCTAGGGTACTCGCTTCAAAAACCACCACAAACAATGCTGCTTGGAGTGTTGGCGGCTTTGTGAATTTTAAAGAGTTCTGCCACACAGTGAGGGTGCCCATCCGTGGCATGTCGAGAAACTTGTGGGGCCCAGCAGGGAAATGATCCCTTGCTGAAGAGTTGCTGTGACTGGCCTTGTTTGACAGAATGGATGTGGATGGAGGATATCCAAGGATGCATGGGCAGCGTTTTTGGGATTGAAAAAAGGGCAAAAAGACCGCAGCGGAGATCTAATTGAAGGGTGGGTGTGGGGATGGTTTGGCGATTTGCCCTCCCTCCTTGCCTTCTCCCTGCCTGTGGGTGTTTCGGAGCCGGAATTGTAAAGGGAAGATGAGGGAAGGGGGCCTGAAACAGAGCTATCTGGCTGTTGGTATGCGGTCACTAAATAGCCGGCTGCCCTTATGTGTGCTGTATGGTCTTGTTAATCAGCAAACAGGTGACAGTTACATATGCAACCATCTTGTGTGTTCTGGGGCATAGTCTTGCACACCTGATAGATCTGTACGGTGAAGAAAAAAATTGTTCCGCACTACAGGCTATCCACCCAGCCACACACCCTGTTCTCTATTGCCTCATCCATCGAATCAACACGCACCAATGCCCACTGGGATACTTGCCAAGGAATTTCGTCTTCCATTCCTAGTTTCCTTTCTCTATGACCACTGAGTCAGTCAAGGCTCAACACAAGCCTTGTAAACAACTTCATGGATTCTAAACCTGTTGGCACTACAAGGAGTGCATATGATCTGATGAGTGGTTGAATCCTCAAGAGGTGTTCTATTCTCCTCAGGCAGATGTTGTGTTTTCACCATAGGATTCACCAGTTGTGCCCGGAAGGTTGCACGTTGTGCCCACATCATGCTCACACATGCTCACACATGCCAGATCAAGGGTTGGTAGGCAAGACAAAGTCATGTCGTGGAAATGCAAACTGAACGAGAGTTTGAATTAACCCAGCCAGCGTCAAGCAGCAGGAACCTGTGATATTGAGGGGGATGGGACTTCTGGATGATGTCAGCCATTTGTTAGAGTATGGAGTTGTGTTATATGCACCTTGGGTTTGTAATTTTGTTTATTTTCCTGTCTTCAATCTTAGGCTAGAGGTGCACCATTGTGCCTCTGTTTTTGCATATTGAAAGCGTGGTGGGGCATTTGGCATTTGGGATTTCGTTTGGCTGACTTATTCCAAAAGCGTGCGGTAGCAGTATCATTGCATTCCAGCTGGTCTAACCTGGTAATCTTATTTGATATCAAGGAGGTTTTTTTTTGTTGGCGTCATCAACATTCATTTCTGTCCTGCAGCCAGGGCAGACATGCTTTGGACTCAAAATGCTGGCCGATTCTTTGAATTCAAATAAGAAGAGTTCAGGGCAGGAGAGAGTGTGCCCAGAACCTCAAACAACAGAGTGCTGCAAGGTTCTTGTGCTACAACACGCTGGACAACTTGTCAAACGAGGAGCTGATTGGACTAAACTTCTGTTGAAGTAACAGGAAGCCACCACCCGGCCCCTCGAGTGTAGTACCCCACCGACTTTGCTCAGATGCAACGGCGGCATAGCACGCCCTGAAACCTCGGGGGCCCACCTGTGATCACTCAGCTATTCCCACTGTGCATGAGGTGTTGCAAGGTTTTCGGGCCCAGAAAAACAGCCCCAAAAAGGAACAGTAACCTGAGTCTGCAAAGCTGTCCTTGAGAGCTCGAAGGGGCTTCCAGTCTGATATGAGTCCCAAGAACCTGCTGAACCTCATGTGCCACTGGGACAAGCTACTGCAACATGATTTGCGGGGATGACAAAATCGCTGCATGAGCGCCTGGGGCTTGCACAAAGAAGCGCATCAGCAGATACATGAAGTAGGCGCGAGAGAGAGGCTTGAGCGCGAAGCGGTTGATGGTCTCCGCGGGGAAGCTGCGGACCGTCTCCAGCAAATGGTGGTCAAGCCTCGTGGTCAGCGCCAGGATGTACAGCCTCGAGGTCACGCGCTGGCGGATGGCCTGTGCAAATTCAAGGCTTGCCTGCGGGTCTGGGTGGTTCGTGAGCACGACGTGGATCTCTGGAAACTGGGTGAAGGTCTGCATTGCCGACTCGAACCCGTCGGCCACGTGCACTTGGCACAGCCCCAGCGACTGCAGCACCGCTTTCATTGGCAACCGGTTCTCGGCATTTTCGTCGATGTAGAGCGCTTGTAGGTTCCGGAGCCGGAGCGCCTCGACGTCGGTGTCGAGGGCAGTATCGCTGGGGCAAACCACGTTGCCAGACATCCAAGACACAGTCGTGACGCTCAGGTTGGACTGCTGATGCTCCCAGCCTTTTGGTTGGGCGTCTGAGGTCGCCGGCGGGATGCCCTCGCCGCGCCCGTCGGTCTGTCGTGCACGTTTGGCCCAATCGACAGGGAATGAGTGGGACTTTGTGTCGGGGTTCGGCACATCGCCGTGCAAACGACGGTGCAGGGACATGACGTCCAGGGAGGCAGCACTGGGCTGGACCTTGAACGATGCATCATCGTCCCTGAGAACCCTGAAGCTCCGGCGACTCAAACCCGGTAACGAAGAGCTAGCGTTCCGTTTGATCTGGAAGATGGGTACTTCCCGAGAATTCGATTGCACCACAAACCGCATCTTCGGGAAAAGGCCGGGGTAATTCTGCTTCGTAACGACGGTGGATGAGACACGGGAAAACTGGCTGCTGATGCTGCCCTGCCATGCCTCGATGAACTTGCTGTTCGACTCCGGCAGGGTCACAAGCGACCTCTTGGTTTCGCTGCCATTCCAACTGATGGACATCATACCCTCCAGTTTGCTCAACAGCTCGGCTTCGTCCCAGTGTGGCAGACTCAATTTGACGTCGTAGGCGGTGCCCTGCCCTGGCTCTGGCGTTGTAATTCCGAACGTGCCCGCCATATCCGACACAATCTGACTGCAGACCAGCAGATCCACGTTTTCGTCCTCCTTGTCGATCTCTGAAGCCTCGAGGCCGTTCACTCGCTCGGACAGCGCTCGAATGCGCTCCTCAGACAGCCCCTGCCCATTGTCCTGCACACGCAGGCTCAGCTCAGTACAGCAGGGGTTTAGTGTCAGGTGAACAATGGCGCTGCTTGCGACGACGGTGACTGTGTCGGCGCTGCTGAGCCTGATGGCGCTGTTCAGCAGCCGGAGCAGGACTTCGTTGATGAGCCCTTCGCTTCCCACCACTATCTTTGATACCAGGTCGCTTGTGCACTGCACGATTCGCATGCCCTTCACGGCCGCGGCCTCCTTGAAACTCTCCACGGCCTCTTCCACCAGTTGCTTGATGTCGAAGGGGAAAATGTTCGAAAGGCGGCCGAAGCTGACCACATTCGCCAGGTAGCTGTTAGCCTGGTAGTTTAACACCATCAGCGTATCGTAGATGTCTACTTCTTCGCGATTCACCACCCCCTCCTTTATGATTTCGAGACAGTCAGACATAGAGTTCAATGGGCCTGACAGCTGCGAGGCCAGAAAGGTCACGAACCCAGTCTGCACCTGGAGGGCAGTGACATAGGACTGAGCCGTAGTGTTTTCCGTGTCCAGCTCCTTGACGCACGTACAGGCCGCCTGCAGCAGACGATGGACGTTCTGCACGTAGTGGCACACGCCGAGCAGCATGATGACCAATGGCAGGAAGAGCAGGCTGCCCACCTCCATCACGGGGTTGGGGAGTGCAATGCTATTCGTGAGTAGTACCACCAACGGCAGGGCAAGCGAGCTGACGGTCAGCAGAAGGGACAGGACGGGCGGGCAGCTCAGCATCTCCAGCAGCAGTGCGGCAATGACATGACTTGTAAGGACCCCGGCAAATCGTTCCCCTGTCTGACTCTGAGCGAGGAGAATTGTCGGCCAGGCCACGATTGCAATGGCAGCGACGCCGGCCTGTGCCCAGAACCATTTCCGGGGATTGGTGGCACGCAGTGATAGAGCGACCCCTAGATCCACGAGGAGGAGGGCCACAGCAGCAAGCGTGCTCAGAATCTCCTGACTTGCGCCAGCGCTGATAGCCGCGACGGCCAGCAGGGCCATGTGAGCAAAGTTGACCAGCTTGAGAACTTGCAATCTGGAGCTGTGTAACATGTCGTCACCACCGTGGCCACCCACAGAAGATTTCCCATTGTACAGTCTCCAGATGGCCACTGCAACGTACGCCAGGGCATATGGTACGAGGACGAGCAAAAAAAACATCGCTGATCAGGTAAAATGATTGCCCTGGGCAAAAGAATAAATGGCGGGTGGGGAAGCCACAAGAAAAGGGACATCAATGACGTTTTGTGCATCACAGAGTGGCACAGGGTTTGGTGTAAAATATGCTGTACCTAATGATTTCATGCAGTTTGGTGCATTTTAATGGGGCTTTCAGTCAGTTTGGATGACTGAGTGAAGACAATTTTGATCCACTCGCAGGAACGTCCACAAGGCGACTGAGTTTCTCAGCATGTTTGCAGTTTTGGATGGTGGCCTGGGTCACTTAAAACAGATGCGAATTTCGAGCACTTCGCGGACACACTGTTTGAAACCCTGGCCACTGTGGACTGTAGATCTCACTGGGCCACAATTGCAGAACATATGCATTCCGCAACGTGCATTTGTCAAGATGAGGGCTCCTGTTCATCGTTGGGGTCTCCCATCGTGGAACTAAGTCCCCCGGAGGACAATCAAGGGTGATTGGCACGCATCAAATTAGTGTGTCACAGCAATAAGCAATAAGTAAACCGCTGTCCATATGTTCAGCAGCGCGGTGCTGCCTTCGGCCCTCGCCTGCCCCTCTTCTTTGTTCGTCTCGAAGGCACGGTGCTGAACCCCAAATCCAAAGCCCCAACCATCTCATTTCCTTCACTGCACTGGTCTGACATCAGAATTGGATGAGATTGCAGGCCCCTGCTGGATCCAGGCATTTGACTTTGTGGTGGTGGCTGTGGTTCCCTTTACAACAGCTCTTGAGCTCCAATCCCAATGCCCCCCAAATGGGGTCACAACTGCGGTGGTGAGCAACCTCCGAACTTCACTGTCATGGGAATAACTGAATGTGAAGCATGCCTGCACCGGCGTGGGAAGGACACCAAACGGGCAGAAGCAGCAGTTGTGAGCAGAGGGACGACCACCCCACTTTTACCACACCAGTGCATACATCTGGAATTACCAACCGGCACGCTTAGCCGTTATGGCAACCCTCCACCACCACTTGCTGAAGTGTTCTGCATGATACAGGGTACAGCGGAGAGCCTGGGAGGCAAGAAACCTCAGTGCACAGCAATGCACCAATAATACCACCTTGGCCAGCCAGCAAACACACCGGAGAAGCTCAATATCCAACCTGCGTAAATTTGCAAAACGGAAAGTGACGGTTCCCTCGCCCCCAGCACCCCAATTACTATGCAAGGGGAGGGGGGAGGGGGGGGTAGGCACTTTCAGCTGTTAGTCCAATATGTTGTGTGCAATCCATCATCTGCCACCAGCTATGAACAGTGGAAATCTCATGTAACAGAGTATCAGCAAAACCAAAGGCTGTTCGTGTCATGTACCTGTGTGAAAACTCATCATACCTATCTCGGCACTCCTTTGGCCTGTGAGACGGCTAGATTGAGAAATCAGGCATGAGTAATGTAGTATGCGTGGGGGCAGTGTGCTCCTGATCTCCTGTCACTGGATGTCGATCCAAAAGAAAGCAGGCTCAAGGGGGGGGGGGGGGAGCGATGTTGCAAATAGCAACACCCATCATTGCCATAAACCAGAGCAAGAAATCAAGGAATGCATGGCCATAACTTCAAAGTGAAATGTTGCTGTGCCCCCACAGACCTCACAACCATTGACAGTCCCTCTTTGCCAATACCGTCACCTCAAAATGATAATGACTTGCTTTGGTATTTGCATGACCGAGACCCAGCATGCGCAATGGGCTGCACTCTGCAAAATTTGGTCATTCCTGCTCTGGTCGTTCCCGCTTTGTGCAGTAAGAGCCCATGTGACTTTCTGTACAGGGAATTTCGGAAAGGTGTATCATTTGGTACTGTATGGATCCTTTATCCACATTCCAGGCCCTGTGCATGCGCTGTGCATTTTTTTTAAATATTGGTCTGCAGCTGCTTGTTCTGAGGTCATGTGCCACGCATTTGATGTCCCGAAATGACTGAGATGGTGAAGGTGAAGTCTGACAGGGCTCAGAAGTACCCGGCTCCGGTGGCGGGTAATGTACCCACAAACGTACCCACAATGTACCCAAGGCAAAGAAAAATGGGGGAAAATGGGGGAAATGGGGGAAAATAGGGGAAAATGGGGAGAAATGGGGGGAAATACGTAAAGATGGGTAAAAATGGAGGAAATTTGGAGAAATTTGGAGGAATTGGATTTTCCCCCCATTTTCCCCCATTTTCCCCGATTGTTCCCCATTTTTCCTCCCCTTGTGGTGCCTGTTGGCCACCCCCCCACCCCAACCTGTCAGACAAAAGTGGTTTTTTGGGGTTTTCACACCATGTTTTCCCCATTTTCCCACACAAATAACAAAAAATCTCACCCCAACCCCCATTTTCCCCCATTTCCCCCCATGTTTCCCCTTTTTTCCTCGGGAGCTTTCGCTAATGCCCCCCCCCCTCCCCCCTCACAGCCTTGTTGCCAACTGAAAACTTGATTTTTGGCCTTTTCAGCCCCAAAATTCTATTGCCTTCGGCAGTGCACCTCGAAGAGAGGTTGACAGTCAGCCATTCAGTCCCTGCGCCAGGCCAGCAGGCAGTCAGAGAGAAGCACACAGTTTGGTTTTTTGTCAGTGGCAGACGCGTCCCTAAGCAGTGGGGTGCAACCTCACCATGGGCCAGGCAGTGGCCGAATGGTAATGCAGCCGACCGCAGTACTTATGGTCGGCGGTTCGAACCCTGATTCGCTGATTTTGACGCCGCCGCCGCCGCTAAAGGTCAGCATGCCAGGGTTGGAACCACCGACCGAATACCTTGCCTCCACTGCGTTACCGTTCGACCGGCAATGGTCTGACAGCTCCAGGCTTCCCCACTGCTTGAAGCCTGTTTAGCGAAAACTTTTGACCCCCCCCCCCCCCACCACACCCCCCCCCCAAAAAAGTGATATCCAGTTTTAGGGGGTAGAGGCCTCAGAATCAAAAAATCCATTGGGGGATGGTCTTATTGGGCAAAATAATGATTTTACAAGGGGTTGGACATCCAATATCATGCCTTGGGGTATGCTACGCGAATGACCCCCAAAAAGGGGGGTATACGCCGCTCGCGCCTGCGCTTGATCTAACAACCTCTCTTCGAGGTGATTTCCCATTTTTCCCAAGCAATCTGAATTTCCCTCATTTACCCCTTTTTCCCCCATTTTCCCTACTTTGGCCCATTTCCCAGATAGTGTTCCGCTAAACATACCCAAAGTGGGTACTTCTGAGCCCTGGTCTGAGACTAGATCCACAATCAACCTGCACAACAATGGTCTTGTGAAAGCACAACAATGCCATGGTGCCATCGTTTTCAGTCAAGTTTGGTGACTGCTGTTGTTGCACAAACTATACCACTGCAAATGCTGCACAGGTATATGGGAGTGTAGCCCAGACGTGCTGTGTATATCAGATCATTTCGGCACAAGTGCACACCATGCTTGTTGTTGTTTTTAATTTTAGAATCAGGGTTCTGGGGGGAATCAGGCTGGGAAATGGCCGGCTGGGAAGCGGGTGTTGGATCGTCACCCTCGGGCCAGCTTCACAGAGGGGGGGAAGATGGGGGATCCAGTACCTCAAGTGCCATGCGTTGAATGGATCAGATGGGATGGGATCTGTGTCATCAACGTGTCAAGAGCTCATCCTCCCCCCGACTGAAAAAGAATGAGGGAAAGAACCTGACACATGCAAGGAATACCAAGGCAGCGCAGCTGAATACTGTCATTCAAAGTGATACCAACTGTTTCTAGCAACAAAATTGCATCTGGCCGTTGGGGCTGTGCTTGTAAACAGCAGGTGGGGTGTTGCGGATAGAAAGCCCACTCTCACCCTGATGCTGAGATCTTGAGATTACAAGATGTCAAGAGGTCCTATGAGCAGGTCCAAGAAGCAGAATGGCAATTCACGCTGAAATGACCTGGTGTTGGGCGGCATGGCCCAAATGGGGGGGCTCAACCTGGGCATCGTCATTAGATTCTGGCTGGCTGAAATCTTGTGAATGACTTGTTTGTTCACCGATCAATTGATTGTAGCGAAACACTGGCTTGTGCATTTCCAGGAGAGCATTCCTGGCAGACAGTCAGTTGGTGCAAGTCTAGGTTCACATTGAACGTCATATTTGTTGTCAGAGTCACAGGTGTTCACATGCCTTGTGGACAGTACTGGAACTGATTTGTAGGATCAGAAGACCAGCTAGAACAGCCCAGAACAGAACAGCCCGGCCCGGCCCAGGCTGTTGTTGCTGTTTATATCCCTTCCACTGCGGTCATCCATCCGAAATTACAAACAGACAAACTGCAAAGTTGGAGCACACATGTAAATCAAACTCTATACGCCTATTGCAGGCATACAGAAGTCTGATGCTGATGGCAGTTCGGGAGACTGCCATAAATTTCACTTTAACTGTACACTTCTCCCCTCTGCCCCTTGTGCAAGCAGCTGAAAGTCAGGAGAACAAAGGTCAGACAGGTCCCCGTGCTTCGACAAGGCAGTGCCCATCAGAGGAACAAAAGGAAACCTAAAAGAGCGGTCGGTAAAATGAGGGTCAGACGAGTCCCCGTGCTTAGACAGGGCTGTGCCTGCACAAAGGGGGTAGGGGGACTGTTGCATCTGGTTAGCCGGGGGCCATGCACACACACACACACACACACACACACACACACACGCACACACACACACACACACGCGTTGTGCTGGAAACCAGGGGGGCCAGGAAACGTAGATCGCACGACATCAGTGAGGACAAAAAACGATCAGCGAAGGCACAGCACTGGTCACCGAAACAAATTCATCAGTCCATAAAATACAAAAGGTTGGCAAGGTCCCTTCTGTGACAGGAATAAGGCAAGTTGAGTGACGTATATCACAGTACGAGCAGTGCTGATCACCACGGTTCACCTCACCTCTGGTCCTGTCTAGCCAGTGATTGTAAGACAAAAGAAAGCACGCAGCGCTATTTGCACGCCTACTCTGTACCAGGCAAGCTGTACCATGCCCACACACACGCACACACACACACACACACACATGAGAGGAGGAGGAGGAGGAGATGCGGTCCCCCGGTAGGGCGCCCCCGCGGCACATCCCCATGGTGCCCGCCGGCCCCCCACGGTCTGGAAAGCGACCGGGAGGGAGGTTTCACCCCAACCCGTCCGGCTAAGCATCATGGCGGCGGCTCTCCTCTTCGTCTCCTCCCCTTGTCCCCTGGCCCGCGCTACGTGCATGCACCCGCCCTACACGTAGCCGGATCCCCTCCCAGGGGCACGGAATGGGGGGCGAGGCGGAGCGCCGGCTCCACTTCCGGCACGGTCCACCACCCCCCCAAGGGAAGGGGGACGCAGTCTCACGGGTGTGGGCCCTTAGCCGCCAGGTACTACCGACTGGGCGGCGTTTGGCCGGCGGATCACGGGGGCTTGGTCCGTGGCCCGGTCCCCCCCCTCCCCCGGCGCACGGCACTTCTGCCGAAGGTGTCCGTGCGCGGGGCCATCCTCTAACCCTCCGGTCGTGTCCCCCCAATCCGCAGTGCCGCACGTCTGCGGAGGGGACACGCAAACCCCCGCCTCGGTGAATCCAAAGCGAAGGAGGCCCCCTCGCCTCAGCGGCGGGGGCCTCGGTGGTCCCAAAGCGAAAGAGGCCCCTTCGCCTCAGCGGCGGGGGCCTTGGTGATCCCACAGCGAAGGAGGCCCCCTCGCCTCAGCGGCGGGGGCCTCGGTGTCCGAAAGCAAAGGAGGCCCCCTCGCCTCAGCGGAGGGGGCCCCGGTGGTCCCAAAGCCAAAGAGGCCCCCTCGCCCCAGCGGCGAGGGCCTCGGTGGTCCCGAAGAGAAGGAGGCCCCCTCGCCTCAGCGGAGGGGGCCTCGGTGGTCCCAAAGCGAAGGAGGCCCCCTCGCCTCAGCGGCGGGGGCCTCGGTGTTCCCAAAGCCCAGGAGGCCCCCTCGCCTCAGCGGCGGGGGCCTCGGTGGTCCAAAAGCGAAAGAGGCCCCTTCGCCTCAACGGCGGGGGCCTTGGTGATCCCACAGCAAAGGAGGCCCCCTCGCCTCAGCGGCGGGGGCCTCGGTGTCCGAAAGCAAAGGAGGCCCCCTCGCCTCAGCGGAGGGGGCCCCGGTGGTCCCAAAGTCAAAGAGGCCCCCTCGCCCCAGCGGCGGGGGCCTCGGTGGTCCCGAAGAGAAGGAGGCCCCCTCGCCTCAGCGGAGGGGGCCTCGGTGGTCCCAAAGCGAAGGAGGCCCCCTCGCCTCAGCGGCGGGGGCCTCGGTGTTCCCAAAGCCCAGGAGGCCCCCTCGCCTCAGCGGCGGGGGCCTCGGTGGTCCCAAAGCCAAAGAGGCCCCCTCGCCTCAGCGGCGGGGGCCTCGATGGTCCGAAAGCCAAGTGTGGGGGAAGGAAAAATACCTGGCGAACCCACGGGGCGTCCCTATCCCCCCGCGGCCCAGGCAGGACCGGAGGGACTCGGGTGTAACCGCCACTGTGTGGGGGAAGGAAAAATACCTGACGAACCCACGGGGCGTCCCTATCCCTCCGCGGCCCAGGCTGGACCGGAGGGACTCGGGTGTAACCGCCGCTGTGTGGGGGAAGGTAAAATACCTGGCGAACCCACGGGGCGTCCCTATCCCCCCGCGGCCCAGGCTGGACCGGAGGGACTCGGGTGTAACCGCCGCTGTGTGGGGAAAGGAAAAATACCTGGCGAACCCACGGGGCGTCCCTATCCCCCCGCGGCCCAGGCTGGACCGGAGGGACTCGGGTGTAACCGCCGCTGTGTGGGGGAATGAGAAATACCTGACGAACCCACGGGGCATCCCTATCCCCCCGCGGCCCAGGCAGGACCGGAGGGACTCGGGTGTAACCGCCGCTGTGTGGGGGAAGGAAAAATACCTGAAGAACCCACGGGGCATCCCTATCCCTCCGCGGCCCAGGCTGGACCGGAGGGACTCGGGTGTAACCGCCGCTGTGTGGAGGAAGGAAAAATACCTGGCGAACCCACGGGGCGTCCCTATCCCCCCGCGGCCCAGGCAGGACCGGAGGGACTCGGGTGTAACCGCCGCTGTGTGGGGGAGAGAAAAATACCTGACGAACCCACGGGGCGTCCCTATCCCCCCGCGGCCCAGGCTGGACCGGAGGGACTCGGGTGTAACCGCCGCTGTGTGGGGGAAGGAGAAATACCTGACGAACCCACGGGGCGTCCCTATCCCCCCGCGGCCCAGGCTGGACTGGAGGGACTCGGGTGTAACCGCCGCTGTGTGGGGGAAGGAGAAAAACTTGACGACCCCACGGGGCGTCCCTATCCCCCCGCGGCCCAGGCTGGACCGGAGGGACTCGGGTGTAACCGCCGCTGTGTGGGGGAAGGAGAAATACCTGACGAACCCACGGGGCGTCCCTATCCCCCCGCGGCCCAGGCTGGACCGGAGGGACTCGGGTGTAACCGCCGCTGTGTGGGGGAAGGAGAAAAACTTGACGACCCCACGGGGCGTCCCTATCCCTCCGCGGCCCAGGCTGGACCGGAGGGACTCGGGTGTAACCGCCGCTGTGTGGGGAAAGGAAAAATACCTGGCGAACCCACGGGGCGTCCCTATCCCCCCGCGGCCCAGGCTGGACCGGAGGGACTCGGGTGTAACCGCCGCTGTGTGGGGGAAGGAAAAATACCTGACGATCCCACGGGGCGTCCCTATCCCCCCGCGGCCCAGGCTGGACCGGAGGGACTCGGGTGTAACCGCCGCTGTGTGGAGAAAGGAAAAATACCTGACGAACCCACGGGGCGTCCCTATCCCCCCGCGGCCCAGGCTGGACCGGAGGGACTCGGGTGTAACCGCCGCTGTGTGGGGGAAGGAAAAATACCTGACGACCCCACGGGGCGTCCCTATCCCCCCGCGGCCCAGGCTTGACCGGAGGGACTCGGGTGTAACCGCCGCTGTGTGGGGGAAGGAAAAATACCTGACGACCCCACGGGGCGTCCCTATCCCTCCGCGGCCCAGGCTGGACCGGAGGGACTCGGGTGTAACCGCCGCTGTGTGGGGGAAGGAAAAATACCTGACGAACCCACGGGGCATCCCTATCCCCCCGCGGCCCAGGCTGGACCGGAGGGACTCGGGTGTAACCGCCGCTGTGTGGGGGAAGGAAAAATACCTGGCGAACCCACGGGGCATCCCTATCCCCTCGCGGCCCAGGCTGGACCGGAGGGACTCGGGTGTAACCGCCGCTGTGTGGGGGAAGGAAAAATACCTGTCGAACCCACGGGGCGTCCCTATCCCCCCGCGGCCCAGGCTGGACCGGAGGGACTCGGGTGTAACCGCCGCTGTGTGGGGGAAGGAAAAATACCTGTCGAACCCACGGGGCGTCCCTATCCCCCCGCGGCCCAGGCTGGACCGGAGGGACTCGGGTGTAACCGCCGCTGTGTGGGGGAAGGAAAAATACCTGTCGAACCCACGGGGCGTCCCTATCCCCCCGCGGCCCAGGCTGGACCGGAGGGACTCGGGTGTAACCGCCGCTGTGTGGGGGAAGGAAAAATACCTGTCGAACCCACGGGGCGTCCCTATCCCCCCGCGGCCCAGGCAGGACCGGAGGGACTCGGGTGTAACCGCCGCTGTGTGGGGGAAGGAAAAATACCTGGCGAACCCACGGGGCGTCCCTATCCCTCCGCGGCCCAGGCTGGACCGGAGGGACTCGGGTGTAACCGCCGCTGTGTGGGGAAAGGAAAAATACCTGACGAACCCACGGGGCGTCCCTATCCCCCCGCGGCCCAGGCTTGACCGGAGGGACTCGGGTGTAACCGCCGCTGTGTGGGGGAAGGAGAAATACCTGACGAACCCACGGGGCGTCCCTATCCCTCCAGTTGCGCAGCCAGGCCAGGTGCAAATCGCCCCATGACCTGTGACCGGGGGGCCTCCCCTTATTTCAAAGCAATTCATGGGGAGACTGACTGCCGGAGCTGCCGGCAGGTGCCACTGCCCCGGCGTGGTGAGCACCGTAGCGGCAGGCACTAGCCCTTACCTCCGCCCCGATGCTGTCTCCCCTTTATTCCACCACCTCCCAGCTCCGGTCCAGGCATCCCGCCGGGTGCAGCAGGGCGCGTGGCTGTGAGGCCTGATGTCACGGTTGCCCCGCATTGCATCGCAGGGCAGGACCGGTAGCCCCCCGTGACATCAAGCCCCTGGCCGAAGGCCATAGTGGTTGTGCCCCTGGCCCGGACGGGCGTCGGATAGGACGATATCCCCACCCCACGATGTACCTGTGCAGAACACAAGGTGCAGTGGGTTGGGGCAGGGGAGCGCACACGAGCCCTGGAGAAGGCTGGGTCACAGGGGGACCCGGGTTACTCCCGCATACCGCCACCCCCCGGTGGAGCCCGCCCTGTGCCATCGTGGCTTTCCCACGGTGGCCGGCGAGGAGTGGGGCGCGCGATCCCGTGCCCTGGCCGCCGCGGCTGGACCAGGGCACCCCCCAGATTGCGTGTTAGCCCGGGGGGGACCCCCCCCGGTTTCAGCCCCACACCACGGTGAGGTCACGCGCCCCTGGGCAGCTGTGGGGGTCACATGAGAATCACTAGCAAACACGTGCACAGGCAGGGCACTGGCTCATTCAGGTACACACACACGCACACACACACACACACATACATATGTTTCATGGCATGCGCGTGCAATTGCTGATTTTGGTTGTTGATGGCGTTGAGGAGGTTGAAACATCGGGTTGTCTGGCATTGTGAGCGTTACCCATGCCTCAGAACCACACGCAGCCCGAATGCGCACCTCCACACAATGCAACTGTTTGCATTGAACCAGAAGTACCAACCTGCCAACCTGCTCCACATTAATGCTCCTCCAACCCCCCGTCTGCCCAGAATGGTCCCCAGGAGTTTACCCTCAGGGTGCCCTCACCAGAAGTAGCCACAACACTGTGGGCCTACAGTGGAGGTGTCCTAGGGACAGGGCAGTGCTAAGCACGTCCCCAGGACCTCCAGCAATGCTGCACACCCGGGAGTATGGGGTCTCAGCGTGGGGCTTGCCAAGGACCAGAGCACAGGGCAACCCAAAAGGTATATCTTGTCTGCCAAACACCAGGATATGCAAGAAGAATTTTGGTGGAGCTTCCGCCAGTCCAGCGACAAAACAAGCCCCCCTGTGGTATGGTGTGAAGCCACAAGCTTGTAGTTGCAGGATAGGCCTCCAATGTAACGCTAGGGTACTCGCTTCAAAAACCACCACAAACAATGCTGCTTGGAGTGTTGGCGGCTTTGTGAATTTTAAAGAGTTCTGCCACACAGTGAGGGTGCCCATCCGTGGCATGTCGAGAAACTTGTGGGGCCCAGCAGGGAAATGATCCCTTGCTGAAGAGTTGCTGTGACTGGCCTTGTTTGACAGAATGGATGTGGATGGAGGATATCCAAGGATGCATGGGCAGCGTTTTTGGGATTGAAAAAAGGGCAAAAAGACCGCAGCGGAGATCTAATTGAAGGGTGGGTGTGGGGATGGTTTGGCGATTTGCCCTCCCTCCTTGCCTTCTCCCTGCCTGTGGGTGTTTCGGAGCCGGAATTGTAAAGGGAAGATGAGGGAAGGGGGCCTGAAACAGAGCTATCTGGCTGTTGGTATGCGGTCACTAAATAGCCGGCTGCCCTTATGTGTGCTGTATGGTCTTGTTAATCAGCAAACAGGTGACAGTTACATATGCAACCATCTTGTGTGTTCTGGGGCATAGTCTTGCACACCTGATAGATCTGTACGGTGAAGAAAAAAATTGTTCCGCACTACAGGCTATCCACCCAGCCACACACCCTGTTCTCTATTGCCTCATCCATCGAATCAACACGCACCAATGCCCACTGGGATACTTGCCAAGGAATTTCGTCTTCCATTCCTAGTTTCCTTTCTCTATGACCACTGAGTCAGTCAAGGCTTAACACAAGCCTTGTAAACAACTTCATGGATTCTAAACCTGTTGGCACTACAAGGAGTGCATATGATCTGATGAGTGGTTGAATCCTCAAGAGGTGTTCTATTCTCCTCAGGCAGATGTTGTGTTTTCACCATAGGATTCACCAGTTGTGCCCGGAAGGTTGCACGTTGTGCCCACATCATGCTCACACATGCTCACACATGCCAGATCAAGGGTTGGTAGGCAAGACAAAGTCATGTCGTGGAAATGCAAACTGAACGAGAGTTTGAATTAACCCAGCCAGCGTCAAGCAGCAGGAACCTGTGATATTGAGGGGGATGGGACTTCTGGATGATGTCAGCCATTTGTTAGAGTACGGAGTTGTGTTATATGCACCTTGGGTTTGTAATTTTGTTTAATTTTCCTGTCTTCAACGTTAGGCTAATGTGTTATATGCATCTTGGGTTTTGAATTTTGTTTATTTTCCTGTCTTCAATCTTAGGCTAGAGGTGCACCATTGTGCCTCTGTTTTTCATATTGAAAGCGTGGTGGGGCATTTGGCATTTGGGATTTCGTTTGGCTGACTTATTCCAAAAGCGTGCGGTAGCAGTATCATTGCATTCCAGCTGGTCTAACCTGGTAATCTTATTTGATATCAAGGAGGTTTTTTTTTGTTGGCGTCATCAACATTCATTTCTGTCCTGCAGCCAGGGCAGACATGCTTTGGACTCAAAATGCTGGCCGATTCTTTGAATTCAAATAAGAAGAGTTCAGGGCAGGAGAGAGTGTGCCCAGAACCTCAAACAACAGAGTGCTGCAAGGTTCTTGTGCTACAACACGCTGGACAACTTGTCAAACGAGGAGCTGATTGGACTAAACTTCTGTTGAAGTAACAGGAAGCCACCACCCGGCCCCTCGAGTGTAGTACCCCACCGACTTTGCTCAGATGCAACGGCGGCATAGCACGCCCTGAAACCTCGGGGGCCCACCTGTGATCACTCAGCTATTCCCACTGTGCATGAGGTGTTGCAAGGTTTTCGGGCCCAGAAAAACAGCCCCAAAAAGGAACAGTAACCTGAGTCTGCAAAGCTGTCCTTGAGAGCTCGAAGGGGCTTCCAGTCTGATATGAGTCCCAAGAACCTGCTGAACCTCATGTGCCACTGGGACAAGCTACTGCAACATGATTTGCGGGGATCACAAAATCGCTGCATGAGCGCCTGGGGCTTGCACAAAGAAGCGCATCAGCAGATACATGAAGTAGGCGCGAGAGAGAGGCTTGAGCGCGAAGCGGTTGATGGTCTCCGCGGGGAAGCTGCGGACCGTCTCCAGCAAATGGTGGTCAAGCCTCGTGGTCAGCGCCAGGATGTACAGCCTCGAGGTCACGCGCTGGCGGATGGCCTGTGCAAATTCAAGGCTTGCCTGCGGGTCTGGGTGGTTCGTGAGCACGACGTGGATCTCTGGAAACTGGGTGAAGGTCTGCATTGCCGACTCGAACCCGTCGGCCACGTGCACTTGGCACAGCCCCAGCGACTGCAGCACCGCTTTCATTGGCAACCGGTTCTCGGCATTTTCGTCGATGTAGAGCGCTTGTAGGTTCCGGAGCCGGAGCGCCTCGACGTCGGTGTCGAGGGCAGTATCGCTGGGGCAAACCACGTTGCCAGACATCCAAGACACAGTCGTGACGCTCAGGTTGGACCGCTGATGCTCCCAGCCTTTTGGTTGGGCGTCTGAGGTCGCCGGCGGGATGCCCTCGCCGCGCCCGTCGGTCTGTCGTGCACGTTTGGCCCAATCGACAGGGAATGAGTGGGACTTTGTGTCGGGGTTCGGCACATCGCCGTGCAAACGACGGTGCAGGGACATGACGTCCAGGGAGGCAGCACTGGGCTGGACCTTGAACGATGCATCATCGTCCCTGAGAACCCTGAAGCTCCGACAACCCGAACCCGGTAACGAAGAGCTAGCGTTCCGTTTGATCTGGAAGATGGGTACTTCCCGAGAATTCGATTGCACCACAAACCGCATCTTCGGGAAAAGGCCGGGGTAATTCTGCTTCGTAACGACGGTGGATGAGACACGGGACAACTGGCTGCTGATGCTGCCCTGCCATGCCTCGATGAACTTGCTGTTCGACTCCGGCAGGGTCACAAGCGACCTCTTGGTTTCGCTGCCATTCCAACTGATGGACATCATACCCTCCAGTTTGCTCAACAGCTCGGCTTCGTCCCAGTGTGGCAGACTCAATTTGACGTCGTAGGCGGTGCCCTGCCCTGGCTCTGGCGTTGTAATTCCGAACGTGCCCGCCATATCCGACACAATCTGACTGCAGACCAGCAGATCCACGTTTTCGTCCTCCTTGTCGATCTCTGAAGCCTCGAGGCCGTTCACTCGCTCGGACAGCGCTCGAATGCGCTCCTCAGACAGCCCCTGCCCATTGTCCTGCACACGCAGGCTCAGCTCAGTACAGCAGGGGTTTAGTGTCAGGTGAACAATGGCGCTGCTTGCGACGACGGTGACTGTGTCGGCGCTGCTGAGCCTGATGGCGCTGTTCAGCAGCCGGAGCAGGACTTCGTTGATGAGCCCTTCGCTTCCCACCACTATCTTTGATACCAGGTCGCTTGTGCACTGCACGATTCGCATGCCCTTCACGGCCGCGGCCTCCTTGAAACTCTCCACGGCCTCTTCCACCAGTTGCTTGATGTCGAAGGGGAAAATGTTCGAAAGGCGGCCGAAGCTGACCACATTCGCCAGGTAGCTGTTAGCCTGGTAGTTTAACACCATCAGCGTATCGTAGATGTCTACTTCTTCGCGATTCACCACCCCCTCCTTTATGATTTCGAGACAGTCAGACATAGAGTTCAATGGGCCTGACAGCTGCGAGGCCAGAAAGGTCACGAACCCAGTCTGCACCTGGAGGGCAGTGACATAGGACTGAGCCGTAGTGTTTTCCGTGTCCAGCTCCTTGACGCACGTACAGGCCGCCTGCAGCAGACGATGGACGTTCTGCACGTAGTGGCACACGCCGAGCAGCATGATGACCAATGGCAGGAAGAGCAGGCTGCCCACCTCCATCACGGGGTTGGGGAGTGCAATGCTATTCGTGAGTAGTACCACCAACGGCAGGGCAAGCGAGCTGACGGTCAGCAGAAGGGACAGGACGGGCGGGCAGCTCAGCATCTCCAGCAGCAGTGCGGCAATGACATGACTTGTAAGGACCCCGGCAAATCGTTCCCCTGTCTGACTCTGAGCGAGGAGAATTGTCGGCCAGGCCACGATTGCAATGGCAGCGACGCCGGCCTGTGCCCAGAACCATTCCCGGGGATTGGTGGCACGCAGTGATAGAGCGACCCCTAGATCCACGAGGAGGAGGGCCACAGCAGCAAGCGTGCTCAGAATCTCCTGACTTGCGCCAGCGCTGATAGCCGCGACGGCCAGCAGGGCCATGTGAGCAAAGTTGACCAGCTTGAGAACTTGCAATCTGGAGCTGTGTAACATGTCGTCACCACCGTGGCCACCCACAGAAGATTTCCCATTGTACAGTCTCCAGATGGCCACTGCAACGTACGCCAGGGCATATGGTACGAGGACGAGCAAAAAAAACATCGCTGATCAGGTAAAATGATTGCCCTGGGCAAAAGAATAAATGGCGGGTGGGGAAGCCACAAGAAAAGGGACATCAATGACGTTTTGTGCATCACAGAGTGGCACAGGGTTTGGTGTAAAATATGCTGTACCTAATGATTTCATGCAGTTTGGTGCATTTTAATGGGGCTTTCAGTCAGTTTGGATGACTGAGTGAAGACAATTTTGATCCACTCGCAGGAACGTCCACAAGGCGACTGAGTTTCTCAGCACGTTTGCAGTTTTGGATGGTGGCCTGGGTCACTCAAAACAGATGCGAATTTCGAGCACTTCGCGGACACACTGTTTGAATCCCTGGCCACTGTGGACTGTAGATCTCACTGGGCCACAATTGCAGAACATATGCATTCCGCAACGTGCATTTGTCAAGATGAGGGCTCCTGTTCATCGTTGGGGTCTCCCATCGTGGAACTAAGTCCCCCGGAGGACAATCAAGGGTGATTGGCACGCATCAAATTAGTGTGTCACAGCAATAAGCAATAAGTAAACCGCTGTCCATATGTTCAGCAGCGCGGTGCTGCCTTCGGCCCTCGCCTGCCCCTCTTCTTTGTTCGTCTCGAAGGCACGGTGCTGAACCCCAAATCCAAAGCCCCAACCATCTCATTTCCTTCACTGCACTGGTCTGACATCAGAATTGGATGAGATTGCAGGCCCCTGCTGGATCCAGGCATTTGACTTTGTTGTGGTGGCTGCGGTTCCCTTTACAACAGCTCTTGAGCTCCAATCCCAATGCCCCCCAAATGGGGTCACAACTGCGGTGGTGAGCAACCTCCGAACTTCACTGTCATGGGAATAACTGAATGTGAAGCATGCCTGCACCGGCGTGGGAAGGACACCAAATGGGCAGAAGCAGCAGTTGTGAGCAGAGGGACGACCACCCCACTTTTACCACACCAGTGCATACATCTGGAATTACCAACCGGCACGCTTAGCCGTTATGGCAACCCTCCACCACCACTTGCTGGCAGCCAAAATTGGGTCTTTTGTTTGTTCATTGTCAGCGATCAAGGTATGAAAACAAATTTGATTCTGGAAAATGTGATTGTGACCGCCCAATGCTGAATGGAGGCCGAAGTTGAAATCTCACCTGCCCCAGCTACCCCGTTCCACTCCCAGGGGGAACGGGTGCACGGTGTGCGCACGGTGCGCACAGTTTGGGGCAATTACCTAGCTTTCACTCCCCAATAGGACCCCCACAGAGCGGTAGTAACCAGCAACATTGGCACCCAGAAAACAGCCAATCAAATGAGTTTCTTGCAGTCCAAAGTGCATCAGGATTGTACAGAGCAAAAATGATTGATGTGCAACATACGGACATCCAAATGCAAAGTTGACAAGCTGAGAGGGTTTCAGAACTATCAACCTCTTCAGCTGGCACCGCATTACCTTTCTGAGACCACATCCCCTCGGGAACATGAGTGCGTCAGCATCATGAATCACTGCCTTCCCATTCACATCATATTGTATGCGTACGTAATCGCCATGGCGTTGTGAGGGGCCCAGAATAGTAGCAGGTCCCCTGCTACAATTGTAGAAGATAGGGATACCGGCGCGAACCCAGACAACGACATTGTGTTGCTGAGCTATAGACCAAGGAAGAGCATGTACAATGCAGTCATGAGGGCATGCGGGGTGAAATGGGGCACCAACTCACCAACACGGCACCTCACCGGGCAACAACAAAGTAGGACAATGGTGTTGGGTAAATTATCGAGATAAAACAGATGCACGGTGCGCGCACGGTGCGTCCCGTTCCCCCCGAGCAACCAAATGGAGGTCACAGTTTCGCACTCCAGTGTCCTCCTGGCCTGTCCCCCTTTGCCAAACAGTCAAATACGCTTCAAATGACACATAATGTGTCCAAAAAGGCTTTTCAAATGTCTTTGGATCATTATGGATGGTCGCAGTATCAAAATAGCCCATCTTGGAAGATATGATGATTCAGCCCTCAAAGCTTAAAGAGAGGCCGGGTAAGAGTGCAGTCGGTGATTTTGTTGCTTTTAGACAAGCCACACCCAACCCGAGGCAGGGCTACATCCCACAAAATAAGTCCTTTCACATCCTACCATGATTATGCGGGCACAAATACACCAACCCTAGCCCTCTAAGGGGGGACCACCAAGTCCCATGGGCAGCTCAAAACCATTTCTATGACTTGGGCCCTAATTTCGGGAAAAAATTGCCGCCTTTCAAAAGGGCCACACCTAGTCCTTGGTGAGGCCGAAGAGTGCAAGATACTTAGGCGGCTCAAGTTGCATGGTCAAAATCACACCAAATGCACCCAATCTGGACCATGCAAAAAAATAGTTTTTCACAGGCTCTGTTTTTTTGAAAACAGAATATTAGTCCAAAGAAGGTATCTTTCTTACCATTTGTGCCATTCTGTGCCTTTTTTCGGACAGCCGAAAACAAAAAAAAACTTATTATTTCAGTGGCAAATGATGTCCTTTTAGCGGACATTAACCGATAAATGCATTTTGCGTTCCCCTTGTTTGTGGGATGAACATGGTCTGCAGAACAAATGATTGCAACATCAATTTGTGTTCTTCATGTTCATTGCATAGCTGGAAAAAGGCATTATTGATCTAATTCTATGCGCGAGGCCTCGCGCAATCAAGAACAAAGAACATTAAAACAGAAGCATGGAGGATTGAATATCAGTGCAAAGCATATGCAACATATGGTTCAAGGGCTGCCCCATGCGCGAGGCCTCGCGCATAACTTAATAAACCACAAACCTCAACCAATTCATTTTCCTTTGGAAAGACGGCTTCAGGGTCGAGTGGTCTTGCCACCCACCCCACAGTTTGATTTTTGATTTGCATTGCCCGAAAAAAGAGTTATAGGTTGTGACTTTCAAGTTCTGGGACTGCATTGCAGTCCTCATGCGCGAGGCCTCGCGCAAAAAAAAGCCCAGAAATATATTTTTTGTACCATTCTGATGGGTTCTCATCTGATAGCGCTCGTGCACACACTTCACTGAAGCAACGAGTACCTAAACTGTCATTGAGTCATTGAAATTTCCCAGAAGCCGGCACCCCCGGAGGCGGCAAAACTCTTCTTGGGCTTGGTCAGCCCCTGCTCTTGGCAGACTGCTTCCCCCAGGGCACCTTCTTTCTCCAGGTATCGGACATCATCTTGATTACTGGTGTGGTTTGCAGTACATTGCATTTTACTCTCCACAAAATCAATTTTTTTGGCCCAAAAACACGCTCAAAAATGTACCACGCATGGCGAATTTGTATTTTCTTTGCACAATTTACTTTGATTCATAGTCAACAACGGGAGGATCAATTTTTCTTCAGCCAAAGCTACAAGGGTGGTCCCTGTCCAGCTCAGCGTCATCTGTTGAGTGGACATGCTTCATGTGCCACCAGTGATATTCTGGTTTTTGCTTGACACACCCCATAGTTTTCGGCAGGTGTCCATTATCAGCAATGCTGGAGGATGCACTCTGTGCAACACCTCCAACGTATGTGCTCCTTTTGTTAGGAAGGCAACAACATTAGAAATGATTTCTTGAATCATCAATTAGATTTGCAAGGCTTGTTTAGAGCGCTGAATGTCCGTCCGCATAAACATATGGTACAATGTGATCAAGTCAAGGGTGCCTGTAATGTCACTCCAGTGTAGGTGCCTGCTTGATTCATAAATTCTACCATCATTACCTGGCTTTGGAGGGCAATGGACTGCTCTATGCGCGAGGCCTCGCACAAGGAACAGTCCATTGCCCCAAAAGATGCATTTTTTGGACCCATCGGGACCAGAAAAAGTGCCAAAATTACTTACATAAGAGTTCTTTTGGTGTTTCAAAAACGGCTTGATTTTTTGCAAGCCAAAGAATGGTTTTTTCGGTGTTTTTTGAGGCCCTGTATTTCGGGCACTTTCTGTCTTTTGATACCCTGCAACTTGAGCCGCCTAAGAGATATGTCCGTTGCGGTCTACCATGGTTGTACCGTCACAACAATCCCGATCCCATCCCTCTCAGGAATTACCGCACAAACAGGCAAAACCCGATTGCTCCATGGGGACTGGTGGGGACTGGCCCCTACACATCAAAACTTTTCAACACAGTCCACAGCATCGCATTTGGCGCTGCACTGTACATAGACCTCCTACTATATGGATGGGCGGGAGGGACATTGTGTCGCAATGGTGACACAGAGCACACGCCCCTCAACAAACAAACAAAAAAGGAGAGGCAACAGGGGTAGCACAACGGCAAGGAGAATGCTTTTCCTGCGGCGCCTGCGGCGCGCAGTTTGGAAAACCTGCCTAATTTGTGGAGCTTTTTAGATTCCACCTTGTTGTGCTCCCCGGGGGCTTGGGGCCCGGTTTTACCATATAGTATGGCCCTTTTATGTAGCCACATGGATCTCTCCCTACCATGGGGACCTCGAGAAGGCACGGGTTATGTTACGGGGTGTCCACCCGGGGGCAGGGGTTAGGTAGCCACTATGCCCACATGTGGGCCATTTCTGATTTTGTCCCCGTGCTCAGCATTGGGAGCCATTGATTTCTCCCTAGTAGCGGGGGACACTTGTTAAATTCAATCGCCAACCTACGGACAAGGGGCCCCGAGCGCGGGCCGCCGCCACCCACATTGAGCATTGTGTCCGATCCATCTACTCTCCGGGCGGAGCAACGTGTGCTATTTCTCATTTATCTAGTTTGTTCCCGGGACAGTCTGCAATAAAACAAGTTTCTCAAACCATGGGGCGCGCAGAAAGCGTTCTCAAGGAGGCAACAGGGGTAGCACAACGGCAAAGAGGCAACAGGTGTAGCACAACGGCAAGGGGGGGGGGGGACAACGAGGGGCTAGTCTCGCTCCCGCGAACTTGATCTGGCAGCACCAAATCACAGTTCATTGGCCCCTCACGATGCTATTTTTGGACATTATGAGGCCATTTGCATAGATGCAGGCAAAACAGGATCAGTCTGTGGTACATTGTTGCACGGTGGATTGGATTGGTTAAAGGTAGCAGAATCATGTGAGATCGGAACCAGGGGCCTGCATGGGGGAATGTTTGCCCAGCGCGCGCCCTGCGCGCTACTTTTTTATGAACTATCCCGACTTCAACCCCAGATTTACCCTCTCAAGGAGAAGTCCCCCAAGTAGACCACTTGGACTGCACACCTTCCCTACATCACCCCTACATTCTTGGGGGTCCCCAACAAAGGGGACAAATTCAAAAGTGGCTACATCACCCCTACCTTCTTGGGGGCCCAAAACTGGGCGGAAATGCTACATACCCCCTGCATTCTCGGGGGTCCCCAACAAAGGGGACAAATTCAACCATGGCTACATAACCCCTGCCTTAGAAAATTAGATTCATGATGAGGCATTGGGGAAAAAAAAAGGAAAGAAACATTTCCAACCCCATACCACCCCTATCACCTTGTGGCCCAATGTTGTCGGAAGCATGGATTGAACCCAGGACTCTCAAGTTGCAGGTGCAATGCACCACCAACTAGGGTAGTGGCCATCTCTGGCAATTGTTGGTCACAGATGGGATACTAATTTTGTGCTACCTGAAAAATGCCAATTTTTGCCCATTTTTGAGTCCTCCTACAAATTCCGAGTACACTAAGTATAGACACATGGGGTGAACACACATTTTTTAACCCTTTACAATAATGCCCATAGTATCACAAAGTATGGGGTTCTAGGACGGCTAGACATCCAAGTAGTTGCACTGCGCATGCACAGGGTTCACCTTGGTTTGTATCAATGCATGGTGGCCGCAACAGGCCAACCAAGTTTCCGCTGCCCTGGTTGGGGTATTTGGCATTTCCCACTCATGGGGGGAGCGTTGTCGAGCCGGGCGCGTGCTGGGCATCTTTTTTGACCCGTGCCCCACCGGTGACCTTTCAGGGGGTGCACTAATCTTTCATATGAACCTCCTAACGAATGGTGAGGGTCCTGAGTCCTATCCCCCGGTACCCATGATCAGCCGCCCTAATGAAGCCTGTTGGTGTTTCAGACTAGCATAGGTTGGCTGAAAAACGGATTTTTGCGGGGCAGCCTGTGATAAGCCCTCTTGGGCTTGGGTCACCATTTAGTGACAATGGGAGGACATGCAAACCCATTGGGAGGCATTTAGCACCAATTAGGTCAGGTGCTCATGGGCCCCAGGGGCATCTTGGGGTGTTCACACCATGGTAGGCAAAACTTGGTTGACCAATTGCGGCCACCATGCGTAGATAGAGACCAGGTCCCATTCAACTTTTTGCCAATGGTGGGTCCCGGGTGCTAGCTCTACCCCCATGAGCCCCCCCCCCCCCCTTATGAGGGCCTCACCAGTGAGAACTATGCTGTTTCAGTTGTTCATGGGTTGGCTGATTTTCAGGCAACCTGGGTGACAAGGAGAACGACATACAACCCCATAGGGAGGCAGGAAACACCCTGCAAGTACCTATTGGCCTGCTGAAGTGCGTTGTGGTACCTGTTTCCCAGTGTATCCTTGCCAACCGCAACTGGCACCAGCACCAGCTGCAGCCAAGAGCATAAGTGCACACCATCATGCATCACTGTGCTGCTGCCAGTCTTGACATCCCCTTTGCCAAACCACAGAAAAAAAAGCTGGACCCCTATTGCATTGTGTTATGTATTCTGCTTCCTCACATTCATTTGCAGCGGCAATCCGTTGCTGTTGTCTGACGAAATCCAGCGCTTGGCACTGTTGTTTGGAGTATTGGATCTTGCAATGCATGGGATAATGAGGGTCGAGGCGAGGTCAGGGTTGCCTTTGGCTCTTGCACCTGTTTTGCTTTGACGTTCCTCTGTCACTGATGAAGAAGATGTTGAAAGTTGCACAATTTGGGTGCAGGTTGGGTTGCAGTAGCCCATTGCGGCTGCATGTCCCGCCTGTGTGACACCAATTAGATTCCCTTATCGGTGTCTATGGACCCCCCAAATGGGTTTTTCGGGGAGTTTTGCACTGTGGTACACAAAACATGGTTGGCCTCTTGTGGCCACTCTGCATCGATCCAGACCTTGGACCCGTTCAACATGGCGTCTGTTCTCACTGGAGGCAGAGGCCCAATCGCACTGGCGAGATAGGGACGCCCAGGCTGTGGGACCAGCGCTGGGGCCATGGTGTGCAATGCTTTGCCTCAATCATAGCCAGATCAGGATTCCATATATTTGCTGCACTTTTCGGCCCACAGCAGAAGCCCTTCAATGTTGCTGCCCATTATGGTTGACAAACAGAACAATCTAGCTGGCCAAGCATACCCGGGGGAGGGGGGAGGGGGGATTCCGTGTCTAGGAAAATCTGAACCGACAAATGCTGGCGCGACAAAACCTGTGCCATCTCTTCAAAATGAACGAACAAATTGTGCAGGGTTGGCCAAAGTCGCTTATGAGAAACAGTGGATGGTTGCTGTTATTTCCTGGTGGACTTTCCTGGTGCATCAATCAGCACTCTTGTCTGCACCCCATGAAATGGAACATGACAAATGAGGAAACACCACTTCACCTCTTCTGCGACTTCCATGGGAAACCAATTATCATTAACCAAATCCTCTGGCATGGTACAAGTGAGCAAAGGCACAGCCTAACATTCCCCCATACAAATCCTTAAAACCACCACACGAATTGCGCACAAAAATTTCGCACAGAATTTGTGACACAGAATTTCTACCCTGTGTAACCCTCCCCCAGTATTTTATGTGGCTCAACAAAATTTTGCAACTGCCAAATTCTGTGGTGCCCAAGCATTGTTGAAACCACACCTTCGCGGCTTACACAGACTGTGGTTTACGCAAAGGAGAGAAGGGGAGTCCAGTTGCCCTCCCACTATCCACCGGATTCACCCTCCCACAATCCAGTTCATTCCACAGAACCACCAAACCCAGAATCTGGTCTGATTCAACTGCGATGTCCAGACTACTGACCAGAATCTGGGCCATGTGGAAATCTCAAAAGCAGACAATCAAATTACTGCAGCTGTCCTTTGCAGTACTGGGGTGCACTTGTTCCAGGATTGCAGGTGACATATGGTGCAACTTTGGTGAATGACATCAATACATCAGTGACCTCCAACAAGCATTTGCCATTCCAGGCAGAAGGGAGCCACAGAAGCAGTATTCTGCGCCACTGCTGATGTACTCAGTCTTGCTAGTGTCCACTGCAGCCAGTACAACAAGCCTCGATACCGTCCTTTTGAGACTGTTGGTGCTCTCCACAGCGGAAGAAATGCAACAACAGCAACAACTCAAATTCCATGATTAGGTGCTGAGGCCCACTGTGTCCACGCCAGTGGAATCAGGCCGGAGAAGTTTCAAACGGGTTCATGTTCAACTCCATCCCAGTTTGTTTCCGGGCCATCTTCCAGTTTGCCCAATGCCGTCGATGGGAGACCTGCGATTGGGACGTCCCATTTAATTGGTGCACCACGCAATATTACTTGCCCTTGGACATTTCGGAGACTGTCTATACCTGTCTTCCATGGAAGCCACTATCAAAACCAACCAAATCCATTGCTCCAGGAGGCAGGGCAGGGAACTTCAGATTCACATGACCACATTGCACTGACTGATGCATGCCGTGCGATTAGGCGACATTTGTTACTTTTGGAAGAGAGCCTGCACTGCGTGCACACGGTCACAGTGCCAGCTGCCCCGACCAGATGTCCATGTCCTGGCCACAGACACGCACCTTTAGCTCGTAAAAACGAGCTTGGATTGATTGTTCACAAACTTTGGACGCAATTTTCCAATTGCGTGGAGGCTCTTGTCACTACTGCAGTTCCCCTACGCAGTGCAGTATCTCGACCATTGTGACCTGCCCCTGTATGCTGTTCGTACAGGGCCTCATTCGTACAGTTTAATTTGTCGTTTGCCCGCTGTGGTCTGGGTTTCCAAAACTGTCCTGTAATGTTTGCCTGCCACTTTTCAGGTAAGGAATCAGACGGCGGCATGATATGGGCGTTTTCGGGATCTCTGTAGATTGCAGGATTGTGCGGTGTTTTGTCTTGGACTTTCAGGATGCTCCTTCAGATGTCTCAGATCACACAGAGGCGTGGGATCGGGGACTCAAGAGGTACAGGCAGGAGAGCCAGGGTCCTGCATACAAACAACATTCGTGGGGTCACTGACACTGGAAGCCCTCAGCCAATGTTTGAGAAGCGGCAGTTCCTCTTGTGCCTGCCCGCTTACGATCTCACACTCCACAGCCTTGGCCATGTACGGCAGGCCATCTGCCACCCGTCCACCATCCACAAGGGATCGAGCCATCCAATAATCGATCTAAAAAGGAAGAATGAGGGCCCTTGTACGGTGCCACAGCACGTGCAATGTGATGATACGGCTCCCCCAACGGGGACATCAAAGGCAACCAAGGTTGCATTCCAAGAGGTTGCATGTCAGGTGCGTGGCAATCTAATATCATGGACCGCAAACGTACAATGGCAGGCTGACCACGTGGTGACATTCATTACGGATGGTGCGAGCGTATTGGGATGCAAGGGCGAAGCGCTAGGCAGGCGACACCACATGCACGAAATCTAGAGACCAACGAGTCCACTGAATCTTGGGTTGCGGCATTGCGGGAGGTGTGTGTCACACTGATTTAGCTCAGCCAAGCAGCACTGCCTTCAAAAACAGGACAGGAATCTGGTAGCTGTGGCGTGCAGTTAAACTGCACTTCCAACCCATCGACTGTTTGACAGCAGAAATTGATTTGTAATGCTGCAAGCCTGCCTCATCATGGAAGCGCAGCCGCTGCCCTGTTCCGCGGACCCGATTTTTTTGTGCGCTTTTCACCGGCCTTTTAATGTCAGGGTTTTCTTGTTGCAGAGGAATCTGTGTAGCATCAGGTTTCTGCTGCAGAAAACTACCAGAGCTTTGGCAGATCATGGCCTATGCATACACCCCCCCCCCCCCAATGCACTGCATCAAACATCTGTGCAGCTGAACAAACTGGAGGTCGCATTGGATGTGGGAATGGGGCTTTTCTCAAGGGAAAAAAAGACACAAAACATTGCCCTGAAGGAGCACCCAAGACAGGCGACACCTCGATACATGGGGGGGTCTGCAGTTCAGTTCTAGACAGCAACCCCCGCGGCGTGGGCGGGGTCCGGGAAGGGGGGGGGGGGGGGGGCAGTCGAAAATTTTTCTGCATTTTGGGGGCATTTTTTGAATTCCCCATTTCATTCTGAGCATTTTGAATTCACACAAGTGGGGTGAAATTTGGTTTTACCACTCACAACAAATGAAAAACAGTACCATATTCCAACAGATGTACCTGTGAATCAGCAAAGGCTTCCCGTCCAGCAGAAGAAGACATGTGGCACGGCATTCCCTAACTCATTGTGAGCATTTTGAATGTAAACAAGTGGGGGAAATCCGGGGGGGGGGGGGGGCGACCCCTCAGTTCTGGGCGCCAACTACCCCCCAACTAACTGTTGGCCGGAGGCCCCTGGGGGGGGGGATTGGAAGGGGGGGGGGGGGGTCTAGGAGGTGCAATGGGGGGGGGGGGCTCCGGGAGGGTCGGTTGGGGGGGGGGGGGTCTAGGTGGGGCGATTTGGGGTGTTGGGGGGGGTGGGGGGGCACAGGCTCCCCTTACCTCCCCTTGCCCTCCCTCTAACCATACCATCACCATAAACCTAACCCTAACCTTTGCAGCCAGTTGGTTTGGCCATGCCAGCCATGTTGATTGGGCTGAACAAACTCCCTGCAATTTCGTTCATGGCTGCTTTTGCCACATCATTGCTCTCCATTTTGGACCCCAACACTCACTCTGACCCTAGCCTAGGGTGAGAGCCAGGGCTAGGGTTAGGGCTAGGGTCACCGAGCTGGTGGAACCAGTCTTGGTTTTATAACCCTTTTTAGTGTCTAGGGTGGACCTACCAGGTTTAGCAGCAGCAGCAGCAGCAGCAGCAAGCAGCAGCAAGCAGCAGCAAGCAGCAAGCAAGCAGCAGCACGCGCGAAATGGGGAAAAATCAGAATTCCGTCGTGGTGCTTCGGATTCGGGTGAAATTTTGGTGGATGATACCTATGGGTGTGAGGGACAACCCTACAAAGTATGAGCCAGAAACTCAACGGTGGCGGCCGGGAACGGGTGTCGCAAGTGGCGGACCTCAGTTTCAAAAACTACAGTTTAGGGCCAAAACAGCCATTTTTGGGCCAAAACAGCCCTAGAACCCATTCAAAACGGCCAAACAAAGGGAAACGGTGGGTACACTCCACGTGCGGCTTGACTTTCCTGTGTCAACGAGCTCTTTGCGGCCCTCTAACTCCACCATATGTCCTTGAAACGGCCCAAAAAGACCCCAGAAGCCCCAAATTTTGTGCAGATTGGCTGGCAACAGCCACAAACCAAGAACAGGCCATATCTTTGGCTACATGGTCCAAAACGCGATTCCGAGGGCACCTAGTCCACCCGCAACCCCCCACTTTTTGTGGTTTCCACCCCTCAGAATTGCCCAAACGAACGCCTGGACCCCCATACATAGCCCCAGCAGGCTGCGGCAAGCTGCAAGCTCAAGCCCAAACAGGTGGGTGCCCAAATGGGTCAACAAGGTCCAGTAGGGGCAAAAAACTGACTTTTCTCAAAAATGATCCTACACCATGTGTGATGCTAAAACAAGTGTTTTTGGACTGTTTTGAGCTTGTGGTGGCCCATTTTGGTCCTCCGAAAATCCCAAAATGCCTTGAAAAGGGCTGTTTTGGGACCAAAAATGGGTGAAAAATGGGTCAAAAACACTTTTTTCCAAACCTCATCCTTGACCATTTGGGGTGCACCAACGGGTGAAATGAACCCATTTTGAGCCCATTTTGGGGGAATTTGGCCCCTCAGAAGTTCAAAAAAGCCTTGAAAGTGGGCCCCGTGGTGATGGGGATCACTTGCAAGCTGATTCCACTCTATCAACGGCCTTCAATGTGTGACTCATTGGTGTAAGCTCAAGCCCAAACAGGTGGGTGCCCAAATGGGTCAACAGGGTCCAGTAGGGGCAAAAAATGACTTTTTTCAAAAATGATCCTACACCATGTGTGATGCTAAAACAAGTGTTTTTGGACTGTTTTGAGCTGGTGGTGGCCCAGTTTGGTCCTCCGAAAATCCCAAAATGCCTTGAAAATGGGCTGTTTTGGGACCAAAAATGGGTCAAAAATGGGTCAAAAACGCATTTTTCCAAACCTCATCCTAGACCATTTGGGGTGCACAAACGGGTCAAATGAGTCCATTTTGAGCCCATTTTGGGGCATTTTGGCCCCTCACAAATCCAAAAAGCCTTGAAAGTGGGCCTCGTGGTGATGGGGTTCACTTGCAAGCTGATTCCACTTCGTCAAGAGCCATCAATGTGTGAATCATTCTTGATGTCCCTCACCAGTCATATCTAATGTTCCCTCCCCCACCAGCTCGGTCCCAATATTCACTCTTGATTAGGGTCACCGAGCTGGTGGAACCGGTCTTGGTTTTATAACCCTTTTTAGTGTCTAGGGTGGACCTACCAGGTTTAGCAGCAGCAGCAGCAGCAAGCAAGCAAGCAAGCAAGCAAGCAGCAGCACGCGTCGTGGTGCTTGAGATTTGGGTGAAATTTTGGTGGATGATACCTATGGGTGTGAAGTACAATCACACAAAGTTTGAGCAAGAAACTCAACAGTGGCGGCCGGGAACGGGATTCGCAAGTGGCGGACCTCAGTTTCAAAAACTGCAGTTTAGCGCCAAAAACAGCCATTGTTGGGCCAAAAAAGCCCTGGAACACATTCAAAACGGCGAAACAAAGGGAAACGGTGGGTACACTCCACGTGCGGCTTGAGTTCCCCGTGTCAACGAGCTCTTTGCGGCCCATGATATGTCCCGGAAACGGCCCCAAAAGGCCCCCAGAAGCTCCAAATGCCGACAACCACAAACCAAGAATAGGCCATATCTTTGGCTACATGGCTCAAAACGCGATTCTGAGGGCACCTACTCCACCCGCAACCCCCCACTTTTTGTGGTTTCCACCCCTCAGAATTGCCCAAACGGACGCCTAGACCCCAATACCTAGGCCCACTAGGCTGCGGCAAGCTGCAAGCTCAAGCCCAAACAGGTGGTGGCCCAAAAGGGTCAACAGGGTCCAGAAGGGGCAAAAAGATGACTTTTCTCAAAAATGATCCTAGAACATGTGCGACGCTAAAACAAGTGTTTTGGGACCGTTTTGAGCTTGTGGTGGCCCATTTTGGTCCTCCCAAAATCCCAAAATGCCTTGAAAATGGGCTGTTTTGGGACCGAAAATGGGTCAAAAATGGGTCGAAAACGCATGTTTCCAAACCTCATCCTAGACCATTTGGGGTGCACCAACGGGGGAAAGGAGCCCATTTTGAGCCCATTTCGGGGCATTTTGGCCCATGGGAAGTCCAAAAAGCCTTGAAAGTGGGCCTCGTGGTGATGGGGTTCACTTGCAAGCTGATTCCACTTTGTCAAGAGCCATCAATGTGTGAATCATTCTTGATGCCCCTCACCAATCATAGCTGATGTTCCCTCCCCCACCAGCTCGGTCCCAATATTCAGTCTTGATTAGGGTCGGGTGTAGGGATGGGAGTAGGCTGAGGGTTGGGGGTGGGTGTTAGAGTCAAGGTTGGGTTTAAGGATAGTGTTGGGGTGCAAATTGGACAAAATTTTCCTTAGGGCACCTTTGGTGTTCATGGAGCATCGGGCGCCTTAGGCGCCCATGGACGCCTGAGGGCGACACCTTTGGCAACTAACTGTTGGCCGAAGGCCCGGGGGGGGGGGGGGGGAGTTGGCGTCCTAGGACCCGCGGAGTCGCCCCCCCCCCCCCCCGTGGGGAAATCAAGTGTTGTGCAAATATTCTAGGCTGAAAAAAATTTCCAGGCGCCGCTAGCGCTCAAATTGCCAATTCTAACCAGGTGCTGACTAGTATGGGTTGGGGGGTCCAGAGGGGGGGGGGGGGGTTGGTGTTAGGTAAGCGCCCCCCGTGCCTCGATACAATGGTGACAGCCTCACCACCACTACAGCAAGTGACCTGCCGGGCCCTCGGCAGATGTTTCCCTCCAGCAGAGCCTGCTTCTGGAGCCTGCTTGGGCGGGGGCGTCCTTGCGGGGCTTGGGGGGTGGTCCAGCCCCGAACTGTCCTGGATCCACCTGAGTCAGCGTTCCAAGATCAAGGTGAGCGGAAGATGTGGGTCTCCCGGGGCATCACCCCCGACTTAGGACGCCGCCAGACAAGGAGCGCGGTCTGGCACGACTGCGCGCTGTACCGGGACGACCCGGGCGCAGGAGGTCGAGGACGGGTCACGGGCGGGGATAGGGCCAAGGGGCGGGCCGACCCAGGGCCACGTGCATGTCCTTGAAGACCGCGCGGGGGCCTTGGGAGGCTGCAGTAAGGATGGCTGAGAACGCCGAATGCAGGGCGGCACACCACGAGGGGATCACATCTCCACGGAGGCCGGCCTCCAGGCTCCGTCCGTTGCCACCGTAATGGATGGCCCAGAGGCAGCGTCGGTCCGGGAGATGGGGGGTAAGCCCGTGCCGGCCGAGACTGTCCAAGACGATCACATCATGGGCCTCCAGATCGATGTCCTGCTGGATGCCGTGTGGTATCTGGTTGCTCTCGATGTAAACATACGCGCGGTCGGAAAGGGGTGGATCAGGGCAGGGGCCGGCGGTGGCAGGGTGCCGGGTTAGCTTGCGGACCACGGCCACGGGGAGGGCGTGAGGCAAGCCCCGCACCCACTTGCGGAGGTGCCGGGGGTGGTACGTGGCCGCTATCGCCAAGACACTGGCTCGGGTGAGGCCTGTGGCCGTGACAGAGACACGGCTGTGCAGGGACTGTGGGAGGACCACGTGGTGGTGCTCGGGCAGGATGAGGGAGGTTGGGGGCATGCCCTTGCGGCAGAGCTGTATCTGATGGGAACCAGACACCTGCACGCAGTGCGCGGCGCCCACCAACGACAGGACGTCGCGGGGCCAGGAGTCTGTCCCGCTGCACACCCGGTAGTAGTGCACACCCGCTGGCGGGTGTAGGCACATTTGGAGGGCGTAGGGGGGCGGGATGAATTAGGCAGTGCTCGGGGCCGGCATCGGTACCAGGCCCCATTCTCTGGGAGGGGAGCAGGGAGTGTACGCGCCCAGGTGCAGGTCCCGGACGTGGGGGACGCCGTCGAGGCGGGAGTGGCGGAGCCGAGACACAGCGTCGGGGACGTCTTCGTTACGCCCCGCCATTTCCCAGGCTACCGGTCCCTCGGATGCCGACCGAAGTACGGCTGGAAGCGGTGGGGGTCGGCTGGGGGGCTCCAGGGCGGGGGAGCGTAGGGGTTGTGGGCCAAGGCTACTCGGGGGTCGTGGGGGTCCCCCGAGTACGGGTAGGGTTGGAGGGGGGCTGCTGCATGGTGGTCGTGGCGGCTGGAATGCGCGCGGGGCTCATCGCGGTACGCGCTGCGACGCCTCGGCGGTGGGCTGTCGCGGCGATGGCCAGGGCTGCGGCGGCGGGACGGGGACCTGTCCGAGCGGCGGGGGCTGTACCTTCGCTGGTACTTGGGGTCTGGTTCTCCTTCCGATTCCGAGGTCGCCGTGAGGTCCACCTGATCTTCCGGCTCCCGCTTGCGGCGGTGCTTTTGCCCGCGACTTCCTCGATGGGTCTTGCGGGCAGGGTAGTCTCTGTCAGGGTCAGGCACCCAGGGAGTGTACGGCTGCTTCTTGGATTCGGCCCAGGTCACTCGCCAGCCGCGAGCGGTGTGCTGTCTGGTCAGTTTCATGCCTCTGTCATACTCGGCGGGCTTGATTCCCACAATCGTGAACTTGGCCTTGTGGTTGAGCTGCTCGTCCGAGATGGACGACAGGCCGGCGCCAAATTTATCCCGGAGGATGCCTCCGAGGAGTCCCGCGTCGACTTCTCCCGACGGGGGATCGTCGACCTCCTGCCATCCTACTCACAGGGCCTTGGAGAAGGTGTGCGGGTCTACTTTTTGGGGCGTATACCCCTTCTTCTTGGCCGCGCCCTGTGCCTGGTTGGCGGCTGCAACTTGGGCTGGGGAGGCGGCTGGACTGTCAGCAACCTGTTGGACAGGAGGGGGGCTGGCGAGGAAGGTGCGCAGGTCATCTGCGATGCCGGGCAAACTGGGTGCATGGCTGCGGACCCATGCCCATTGATCCCGAATCGGGGATTGCGGGAGGGTGCTGACGGTCGCGCCGTACTGGCGGAACAGCTGGAGGTGGAATGCGTGTGCAACTTCGTCTTCACAGCCTTTGGGGATTTCCGGGATCCACTCCAGTAGGGAGGCCAGTGCGGCATCAATGGGCGAAGCCGTGGGCGACGGCGGCTGGGGAGCAGCGCCCGGCGCCCGGAGGGCAGTAGCCGCCCTGGGCTTAGGGATCGGATCCGGGATAGCGAACGACAGCCCGGGGGCACGCGTAGGGGTCTCCGAGACCGGCACGGGGCTCGGCGCAGCCATAGCCCTTCGGAGGACGTCGGCCAACTCCTCGAGATCGGGTGCCTGGGGCGAGGTGAGGACCGCCGCGGCGAGGATGACCGGCACGAGGACCAGGAACTGCTGAGAGCCGGGGGCAGGCAGTTCGAAAGAGGCCGGAACCGCATTGCGCACGGCATTGGCGAACGCCGGCGGCGTGGACGGGAGGCCGCGGAGTCTGGTGGCGATGGACAAGAGGGGGGGTAGGGACCTGATGAAGTTGTTGAGCCGAACGGCTTCGGCCTGCCGCTGCGCCGCGGCGGAACGTTGGATTTGCTATTGGGCATTGTCCCGCTCGGTGCGGACCATGTCCAGATCCCGCGTGCGGGACTCCAGGTCTCCCCGTGTCACGGCCAGCTCCTGCTGCTGGGCCTCATACTGGTCACGCAGTTGAGCGTAATCGGTGGAGTAGGCCGTTACGTCCAGGTCCGGGACGAAGGGCTCCCCCAACTGGGAGGGGCTTGGGGGGCCGACCCGACGGCCGGGGCTAGCGACTCCGGAGGCGTGGGGTCCGCGGCAGCCGGTTGGACTTGGGAGGCGGGCTCAGGGAGGCTGAAAGAGAGCCTGGTCTGCTCGGGCAACAGCGACGCAGGCGATTGTTCGGCCCCTGTAGGGGCGGGCTTGCCTGGGACCCGTATAGGGCTGATGCCGGGGTGAACGCCGTCGTGGCGAACAGAGTGCCGGCGGGGCTGGGCGCTGCCTGGCCTTTGGTGAGGTAAGGTGCGTGGCTGGGCGGCGTGAGTGGGGGGGGGCTCGCGGTGTCGGCGATGCCGGCCTGCAGCAGGGCGAAGGTGGGGGCTGTGGCCCAGGAATGCTCGCCAGCCTGCTCGATCTGATGCAGCAGCTCTACGCTGCGGATCGGCAGGACCGAGCACTCCAGCAGCGGCCGCAGCTGCATGGGGGTCCACATGCCCTTGTTGGCGAGGGCCGGGGGCATGGCGACCGGGGCTGGCGTGTACTATCCAGTGAGGCAGATGGAGGAGGCCCATGCAAGAAGCCCAAGCTTCAGCGGGACGAGGTCTGCTGTCGGGATTTTGGCCGCTTGCAGGACCGCATGCACGTCATTGGGCAGCGCCCAAAAGGCCGCAACCACCTCGCGGGTGCGGAGGCGGCCCCACGACGGCCTGAGGTGGGGGGCAAGGAACTGGCTGATGGGCTTGTGAATCTTGTGGGAGACCTTTCGGCTTTGGATGTCTGGAGGAGTGGTAGTGTCGATGGACGGAGGCTGTTCTCGGGCCGTGTACAGGCCCTTGAAGACTTGGCTGCCAAGGCGCGGCGCTGAGATCGGAACATGGCTTGGACTCCATCGCGTGACGAGGGCTGCTGTGAGGGCCTCAGGGTCCTTGGAGACATACTCCAGCAGCGGGCCTCCCTGTACCAGCGACAGGGGGACGTGTTCGATGACCTTCGTGTCAGACGGGCCTGCGGCGACCGTGACGGTGGCTGTGAGCAAGAGTCCCCGCGGCGTCCACGCCCCCGTCACGGCTGTAATAGCCTGGATGTCGCCGTCGGCAGCTGTCCATCACAGGGCGTCACATAAGTCAGCCAAGGCGGGGTCGGTGGCCCGGATGGCTGTATCCGCAGCCTCCAGTGCGTCATCCTTCAACATGTCCAGCTCTCGTAGGAGACGGTCAGCGTCGTCAGACTGGGCAATTCCCATGAGAAACATGGGGAACGGGTCCCGACGAATGGCGCCACCTCGACTGGTGTCGGGGGCGGGAGAGGGGGAGTCCCGGGACGGCGTTGAGCGGTCTGACATGGTAGACTGTGGCGAGAAAGGAGCGGGTGGCCTGTGGCCGCAAGGCGCTGGGGGGGGGGGGGGGGCAAACCGGGGTGCTGGCAAACGGAGGAGCACGGACAACGTAGGCAGCCCCCACTGGACGGGGCGCACAGGAAAGAAATAAAAAGTGCCACGAGCGTGGCCATGGTGCGACGAAACAAAGAGCATGGCGCGAGAGCACAGAGCAACATGGGGCCGCCTGGCGGAGCGGGCCGGCGAGCGGGGGTCCCAGGACTCACGAGGACGGGGGCGCGAGGGGAGCACGGCGCTGGCGCGCGGTGCTGCAACCCTAGTGGCGCATAGGTGAGGGGGGCCCCACAATGGGACGACGAAGTTGACGACTTATGATACCCCTGCACAAGGCGTCACGCTTGAGCGGCGGATACGTCGAATGCAGTCCCCGTCGCGGCTCCCCGCGTAGCGGCCTGGAAGATTGCCACGGCGAGGTCGACGTCTTGCTAGAGCCGATTGTAGAACGCTGCGCCCACTGTGAGCACGAGGTGGCTATCAAGGGGGAGGGACGCACCCGAGGTGCGGCACTCAGCCCTTGGAAACAAGGGAGATAAGAGGGAGAGGCAGAGTGCACCATACGGGTGGAGCAGAGCGGAGAAGGGGCCACGATGGCTAGAGCTGAGTCACGTGGTGGCACGACTATCACAACGATTCACGACTGGCTTCGAGCGTGGCAGTGCGTGTAGGCAATCCGTCCTGCAGCTACCATCCTGAGAGTTTTTAGACTGGTGCCAGGTGACCAGGGTGTGGTGTGGGGTGGTGTGGTGTGGTGTGGTGTGGTGTGGTGTGGTGTGGTGTGGTGTGGTGTGGTGTGGTGTGGTGTGGTGTGGTGTGGTGTGGTGTGTTGTGGTGTGGCGTGGTGTGGTGTGGTGTGGTGTGGTGTGCCGAAGGCGCTGTTACCAAAAGGCAAAAGGCCGGGATGTCTACCCACGGGTAAAGGTAAACGGGCTGGGCTGTGTGTGTTGCGTGCGCGCCGTGCGTAAGTGTGTAGGCCTCGGCAGGGGGAGGGGGAGTCGGGGAGACCTGGTGAGTTCGCCTCTGGCGACCGCGCTTATTCCAGGAGCTCCCGCTGCACCCCTTCCCTTTCTGCTTGCTGGTGCAGGCGCAGCTCCTGCAACGCCCACACCATCGTGCTGCCCGGGCCCGGGCGGGCCTTCAGCAGTGTGGCACGCGCCTTGGCGTGGGCGTACCAGATCCGTATGGACTCCTCCACGACGTGGCGGAGGAACTCCGTGCCCAGCGAGTGGGGCCCCGTACACTCCAGGTGGGCCAGCTGCATGGAGGGGGTCCGCAGGGCTGCCGCCCACTGCTCCAGCACAGTCGGTTCCCACAGCTGGTGACGCACTGGGGCCGCCCGTGGCCCCACCTTCTGGTCGAGCCACGCTGCGAGGCGCCGGCGGGCTGGCCCCCACTCGTGCGATTGAGCCGAGCAGGCCCACAGGTGGGGCGCCGTCTCGGGCTGTGTCCCGCACAGGAGGCACGTTGTATCCAGCACCGTGCCCCGGTGGGAGGAACGGTGGGCTAGGACGGCCATGGTCGGGACGTTGTCCATGCGATGCGCCGTGATGTGGCGCTGCTGGTCGTGGTTGAACCAGTCCAGGGGGAGGCCCCCCCCTGGCATGAAGTTTACCCCCCAGCGGGCCTCGTAGATGGCTTGCGCCGGTATGGAGGCCCGGTCCTGCAACCAGTCACTCAGCGCCGTCGGGGAGAGCTGGCACTGGTCGCGGAAGGGCACTTGGGGGATAAATGAGTAGGGGCGCCTGAGGAGCCACGTGAGGTCTACCTCCGGCGGCTCCCGCGTCGCCGCGTCCACACGGACGTTGAGGTCCGTGATCCAGTGCGATGGTGTGGTCACCACATTGATGGCAGACCTCGGGGAGAGGCGCTGCCCCCCCAGGACAGTGGCGTAGAGGTGGTGGATGCCATCTCCGCAGTGCCCTCCTTCCTGGTACGTGCGGAGGGCCCCCACTGCTGCCTCCGAGTCTGGCACCAGCCAGTAAACCCCCGGCTGTGTCGCCGGCCGGCGGGCATACGAGAGGAGGGCCATCGCCTCCCCCTCCTGGGAGGTGCCCACTCCTGAGGCCACCTGGGCCTGGTACTCCCCAGGCCCGCTCTGGACGACCCCGGCCATGGCCATACCCGCCTGCGTGGCCCCTGCATCCACCGCCACGACACTGCCTCGGAGGGTCGCCAGCGCAGGCAGGTCATGGAACCAGACGCCCGGGCGAGTCTCAGGGGCCAACACTCGCGGGGGGCTGGTCGCCCGGCCGTGTGGCGCCAGGAGGGCCATGTCCCCATGGTGCTCCCTGAGGTGGGTGCGCAGGGCCTGGTGAAGCTCCGCCGGCACTGACCCCACCGTATCGAGGGAGTAATAGAGGGGCCCCTTGTGCGGGTGCCCCGGGCATTTGTGCGCCATGCACTCCGCTGGATATTGGAAGCGCGCCACCGCCGCCGGGGCTATGGCGATCCACGGAAACGGCGGCAGCGTCGAGGTGACCGTCACGAGAGGGGCTTGTGATGTGCCGGCCCAGTTCCAGTAGGCAGGGGGGGCTGTCGTCCACACGACGGTGGGCGCCCTGACCCCAGTGCGCTGGAGCTGGGCCAGGGACTCCTGCCGGTGGTCGCCCCACAGCTGGGTGTGCAGTGGCGCATCCACCTGCACCTGGATATCCAGGAGGGCCACCAGGAGGCGGTGGAGGCTGGTGTCGCTGGGCAGGGTGCCCGGGGGCTGCTGGCACATCCGGGGTTCTGGCGCCCAGCCCGCGGTCTCCAATGGTGTCCTCACTGCCTGGGGGCAGTGGACAGTGCAACTCCTGCAACGCACTGCCTAACTGCCTGGGGGCAGTGGACAGTGCAACTCCTGCAATGCACTGCCTCACTGCCTGGGGGCAGTGGGCAGTGCAACTCCTGCAATGCACTGCCTCACTGCCTGGGGGCAGTGGGCAGCGCAACTCCTGCAATGCACTGGCTCACTGCCTGGGGGCAGTGGACAGTGCAGCTTTTGCAATGCACTGCCTCACTGCCCTGGGGCAATGGGCAGTGGAACTCTTGCAATGCACTACCCCACTGCCTGGGGGCAATGGACAGTGCAACTTCTGCAATGCACTGCCTCACTGTCCTGGGGCAGTTGGCAGTGCAACCCCTGCAATGCACTGCCTCACTGCCTGGGGGCAGTGGACAGTGCAGCGTCTGCACTTCACTGCCTCACTGCCCTGAGGCAGTGGGCAGTGGAACTCCTGCAATGCACTACCCCACTGCCTGGGGGCAGTGGGCAGTGCAACTTCTGCAATGCACTGCCTCACTGCCTGGGGGCAGTGGACAGTGCAACTCCTGCAACGCACTGCCTAACTGCCTGGGGGCAGTGGACAGTGCAACTCCTGCAATGCACTGCCTCACTGCCTGGGGGCAGTGGGCAGTGCAACTCCTGCAATGCACTGCCTCACTGCCTGGGGGCAGTGGGCAGCGCAACTCCTGCAATGCACTGGCTCACTGCCTGGGGGCAGTGGACAGTGCAGCTTTTGCAATGCACTGCCTCACTGCCCTGGGGCAGTGGGCAGTGGAACTCTTGCAATGCACTACCCCACTGCCTGGGGGCAATGGACAGTGCAACTTCTGCAATGCACTGCCTCACTGTCCTGGGGCAGTTGGCAGTGCAACCCCTGCAATGCACTGCCTCACTGCCTGGGGGCAGTGGACAGTGCAGCGTCTGCACTTCACTGCCTCACTGCCCTGAGGCAGTGGGCAGTGGAACTCCTGCAATGCACTACCCCACTGCCTGGGGGCAGTGGGCAGTGCAACTTCTGCAATGCACTGCCTCACTGCCCTGGAGCAGTTGGCAGTGCAAGTCCTGCAACGCAGTGCGTCACTGCCTGGGGGCAGTGGACAGCGCAACTGCTGCAATGCACTGCCTCACTGCCTGGGGGCAGTGGACTGTGCAACTCCTGCAATGCACTGCCTCACCGCTTGGGGGCAGTGGGCAGTGGACCTCCTGCAATCCACTGCCTCACTGCCTTGGGCAGTGGGCAGTGCAATTCCTGCAATGCACTGCCTCACTGCCCGGGGGCAGCTGGCAGTGCAACTCTTGCAATACAATTCCCCACTGCCTTGGGGCAGTGGGCAGTGGACCTCCTGCAATACACCGCCTCACTGCCTGGGGGCAGTGGGCAGTGGACCTCCTGCAATACACTGCCTCACTGCCTGGGGGCAGTGGCCAGTGGACCTCCTTCAATGCACTGCTCCACTGCCTGGGGGGAAGTGGGCAGTGGAGCTCCTGCAACACACTGCCTCACTGCCTGGGGGCAGTGGGCAGTGGAACTCGTGCAATACACTGCCTCACTGCCTGGGGGCAGCGGGCAGTGGACCTCCTTCAACGCACTGCCCCACTGCCTGAGGGCAGTGGGCAGTGGACCTCCTGCAGTACACTGCCTCACTGCCTTGGGGCAGCGGGCAGTGGACCTCCTGCAATACACTGCCTCACTGCCTGGGGGCAGTGGGCAGTGGACCTCCTGCAATGCACCGCCTCACTGCCTGGGGGCAGTGGGCAGTGGACCTCCTGCAATACACTGCCGCACTGCCTGGGGGTAGTGGGCAGTGGACCTCCTGCAATACACTGCCCCAATGCCTGGGGGTATTGGGCAGTGGACCTCCTGCAATACACTGCCTCACTGCCTGGGGGCAGTGGGCAGTGGACCTCCTACAATGCACTGCCCCGCTGCCCGGGGGCAGCGGCCAGTGGACCTCCTTCAACGCACTGCCCCACTGCCTAGGGGCAGTGGGCAGTGGACCTCCTGCAATACACTGCCTCACTGCCTAGGGGCAGTGGGCAGTGGACCTCCTGCAATGGACTGCCTCATTGCCTAGGGGCAGTGGGCAGTGGACCTCCTGCAATGCACTGCCCCACTGCCTGGGGGCAGTGGGCAGTGGAACTCCGGCAGTACACTGCCCCACTTCCTGGGGGCAGTGGGCAGTGGACCTCTTGCAATACACTGCCCCACTGCCTGGGGGTATTGGGCAGTGGACCTCCTGCAATACACTGCCTCACTGCCTGGGGGCAGTGGGCAGTGGACCTCCTGCAATACACTGCCTCACTGCCTGAGGACATTGGGCAGTGGACCTCCTGCAGTACACTGCCCCACTGCCTGGGGGCAGTGGGCAGTGGACCTCCTGCAATACACTGCCTCACTACCTGGGGGCAGTGGGCAGTGGACCTCCTGCAATACACTGCCTCACTGCCTAGGGGCAGTGGGCAGTGGACCTCCTGCAATGCACTGCCCCACTGCCTAGGGGCAGTGGGCAGTGGACCTCCTGCAATGCACTGCCCCACTGCCTGGGGGCAGTGGGCAGTGGAACTCCTGCAGTACACTGCCCCAGTGCCTGGGGGCAGTGGGCAGTGGACCTCTTGCAATACACTGCCCCAATGCCTGGGGGTATTGGGCAGTGGACCTCCTGCAATACACTGCCTCACTGCCTGGGGGCAGTGGGCAGTGGACCTCCTGCAATACACTGCCTCACTGCCTGGGGACATTGGGCAGTGGACCTCCCGAAGTACACTGCCCCACTGCCTGGGGGCAGTGGGCAGTGGACCTCCTGCAGTACACTGCCCCACTGCCTGAGGGCAGTGGGCAGTGGACCTCCTGCAGTACACTGCCTCACTGCCTGGGGGCAGTGGGGAGTGGAACTCCTGCAGTACACTGCCCCAATGCCCGGGGGCAGCGGGCAGTGCTCCTCCTTGTATACACCGCCCGACTAAATGGGGGCAGTGGGCAGTGGACCTCCTGCAGTACACTGCCTCACCGCCTGGGGGCAGTGGGCAGTGGACCTCCTGCAATACACTGCAATGCACTGCCTCACTGCCTGGGGGCAGTGGGCAGTGGGCCTCCTGCAGTACACTGCCCCACTGCCCGGGGGCAGTGGGCAGTGGACCTCCTGCAGTACACTGCCTCACTGCCTGGGGGCAGTGGGCAGTGGACCTCCTGCAATACACTGCCTCACTGCCTGGGGGCAGTGGGCAGTGGACCTCCTGCAATACAGTGCACCAACGCCTGCGGGCAGTGGGCAGTGGACCTCTTGCATTACACTGCCCCACTGCCTGCAGGCAGTGGGCAGTGCAACTTCTGCAATACACTGCCTCACTGCCTAGGGGCAGTGGGCAGTGGACCTCCTGCAATACACTGCCTCACTGCCTGGGGGCAGCGGGCAGTGGACCTCCTTCAATGCACTGCCCCACTGCCTGGGGGCAGTGGGCAGTGCACCTCCTGCAGTACACTGCCTCAGCGCCTGGGGGCAGTGGGCAGTGGACCTCCTGCAATACACTGCCGCACTGCCTAGGGGCAGTGGGCAGTGGACCTCCTGCAATACACTGCCCCACTGCCTGGGGGGAGTGGGCAGTGGAACTCCTGCAGTACACTGCCCCACTGCCTGAGGGCAGTGGGCAGTGGACCTCCTGCAATACGCTGCCTCACTGCCTTGGGGCCAGCGGGCAGTGGACCTCCTGCAGCACACTGCCGCACCGCCTGGGGGTAGTGGGCAGTGGACCTCTTGCAATACACTGCCCCACTGCCTGGGGGCAGTGGGCAGTGGACCTCCTGCAATACACTGCCTCACCGCCTGGGGGCAGTGGGCAGTGGACCTCCTGCAATACACTGCCTCACTGCCTGGGGGCAGTGGGCAGTGGACCTCCTGCAATACACTGCCTCACTGCCCGGGGGCAGTGGGCAGTGGACCTCCTGCAATACACTGCCTCACTGCCTGGGGACAGTGGGCAGTGGACCTCCTGCAGTACACTGCCCCACTGCCTGAGGGCAGTGGGCAGTGGACCTCCTGCAATACACTGCCTCACTGACTGGGGGCAGTGGGCAGTGGACCTCCTGCAGTACACTGCCCCAGTGCCTGGGGGCCGTGGGCAGTGGATCTCCTGCAACATACTGCCCCACTGCCTGGGGGCAGTGGGCAGTGGACCTCCTGCAATACACTGCCCCACTGCCTGGGGGCAGTGGGCAGTGGACCTCCTGCAGTACACTGCCTCACTGCCTGGGGGCAGTGGGCAGTGGAACTCCTGCAGTACACTGCCCCACTGCCTGGGGGCAGTGGGCAGTGGAACTCCTGCAGTACACCGCCCCACTGCCTGGGGACAGTGGGCAGTGGACGTGCTGCAATACACTGCCTCACTGGCTGGGGGCAGTGGGCAGTGGGCCTCCTGCAATACACTGCCCCAATGCCCGGGGGCAGCGGGCAGTGGACCTCCTTCTATACACCGCCCCACTGACTGGGGCCGGTGGGCAGTGGACCTCCTGCAGTACACTGCCTCACCGCCTGGGGGCAGTGGGCAGTGGACCTCCCGCAATACACTGCCTCACTGCCTGGGGGCAGTGGGCAGTGGGCCTCCTGCAGTACACCGCCCCACTGCCCGGGGGCAGTGGGCCGTGGACCTCCTGCAGTACACTGCCTCACTGCCTGGGGGCAGTGGGCAGTGGACCTCCTTCAATGCACTGCCCCACCGCCTGGGGGCAGTGGGCAGTGGACCTCCTGCTATACACTGCCCCACTGCCTGGGGGCAGTGGGCAGCGGACCTCCTTCAATACACTTCCTCAGTCCAGCCCAGGGGGTGGTCGGAGTAACCTTTAGGGCCCATGGGGAGGCGTCATCCTCGGAGAACCGGGCACACCGGCCTGGGGGGGACGGGGAGTCCAGCCCAGGGGGGTGTCCGGCACCTCCTGCAAGGCCCACGAGGGGCCACCATCTGCAGAGACCCGGGCGCACCGGCCTGGGGGGACGGGGAGCCCAGCCCAGGGGGTGTTCGGAGCCTCCTACAAGGCCAATGGGGGGCCATCATCTTCGGTGAACCGGGCGCACCGGCCTGGAGGGGACGGGGAGTCCCGCCTAGGGGGTGTTCGGAGCCTCCTGCAAGGCCAATGGGGGGCCATCTTCTTCAGAGAACCGGGCGCACCGGCCTGGGGGGGACGGGGAGTCCAGCCCAGGGGGTGTTCGGAGCCTCCTGCAAGGCCAATTGGGGGCCATCTTCTTCAGAGAACCCGGCGCACCGGCCGGGGGGGGACGGGGAGTCCTGCCCAGGGGGTGTTCGGAGCCTCATACAAGGCCAATGGGGGGCCATCCTCTTCGGAGAACCGGGCGCACCGGCCTTGGGGGGACGGGGAGTCCCGCCCAGGGGGTGTTCGGAGCCTCCTGCAAGGCCAATGGGGGGCCATCTTCTTCAGAGAACCGGGCGCACCGGCCTGGGGGGGACGGGGAGTCCAGCCCAGGGGGTGTTCGGAGCCTCCTGCAAGGCCAATTGGGGGCCATCTTCTTCAGAGAACCGGGCGCACCTGCCTGGGGGGGACGGGGAGCCCAGCCCAGGGGGTGTTCGGAGCCTCCTACAAGGCCAATGGGGGGCCATCATCTTCGGAGAACCGGGCGCACCGGCCTGGGGGGAACGGGGAGTCCAGCCCAGGGGGTGTTCGGAGCCTCCTGCAAGGCCAACGGGGGGCCATCTGCTTCAGAGAACCGGGCGCACCGGCCTGGGGGGGACGGGGAGTCCAGCCCAGGGGGTGGTCGGAGCCTCCTACAAGGCCAATGGGGGGCCATCTTCTTCAGAGAACCGGGCGCACCTGCCTAGGGGGGACGGGGAGCCCAGCCCAGGGGGTGGTCGGAGCCTCATACAAGGCCAATGGGGGGCCATCCTCTTCGGAGAACCGGGCGCACCGGCCTTGGGGGGACGGGGAGTCCCGCCCAGGGGGTGTTCGGAGCCTCCTGCAAGGCCAATGGGGGGCCATCTTCTTCAGAGAACCGGGCGCACCTGCCTAGGGGGGACGGGGAGTCCTGCCCAGGGGGTGTTCGGAGCCTCATACAAGGCCAATGGGGGGCCATCCTCTTCGGAGAACCGGGCGCACCGGCCTTGGGGGGACGGGGAGTCCCGCCCAGGGGGTGTTCGGAGCCTCCTGCAAGGCCAATGGGGGGCCATCTTCTTCAGAGAACCGGGCGCACCGGCCTGGGGGGGACGGGGAGTCCAGCCCAGGGGGTGTTCGGAGCCTCCTGCAAGGCCAATTGGGGGCCATCTTCTTCAGAGAACCGGGCGCACCTGCCTGGGGGGGACGGGGAGCCCAGCCCAGGGGGTGTTCGGAGCCTCCTACAAGGCCAATGGGGGGCCATCATCTTCGGAGAACCGGGCGCACCGGCCTGGGGGGAACGGGGAGTCCAGCCCAGGGGGTGTTCGGAGCCTCCTGCAAGGCCAACGGGGGGCCATCTGCTTCAGAGAACCGGGCGCACCGGCCTGGGGGGGACGGGGAGTCCAGCCCAGGGGGTGGTCGGAGCCTCCTACAAGGCCAATGGGGGGCCATCTTCTTCAGAGAACCGGGCGCACCTGCCTAGGGGGGACGGGGAGCCCAGCCCAGGGGGTGGTCGGAGCCTCCTACAAGGCCAATGGGGGGCCATCTTCTTCAGAGAACCGGGCGCACCGGCCTGGGGGGGACGGGGAGTCCAGCCCAGGGGGTGTTCGGAGCCTCCTGCAAGGCCAATGGGGGGCCATCTGCTTCAGAGAACCGGGCGCACCGGCCTGGGGGGGACGGGGAGTCCCGCCCAGGGGGTGTTCGGAGCCTCCTGCCAGGCCTACGGGGGGCCACCTTCTTCAGAGAACCGGGCGCACCGGCCTGGGGGGGACGGGGAGTCCAGCCCAGGGGGTGTTCGGAGCCTCCTGCCAGGCCAATGGGGGGCCAATAACTTCGGAGAACCGGGCGCACCGGCCTGGGGGGGACGGGGAGTCCAGCCCAGGGGGTGTTCGGAGCCTCCTGCCAGGCCTACGGGGGGCCATCTTCTTCAGAGAACCGGGCGCACCGGCCAGGGGGGGACGGGGAGTCCTGCCCAGGGGGTGTTCGGTGCCTCCTGCCAGGCCTACGGGGGGCCATCTTCTTCAGAGAACCGGGCGCACCGGCCCGGGGGGGACGGGGAGTCCTGCCCAGGGGGTGTTCGGAGCCTCCTGCCAGGCCAATGGGGGGCCATCTTCTTCAGAGAACCGGGCGCACCGGCCTGGGGGGGACGGGGAGTCCAGCCCAGGGGGTGTTCGGAGCCTCCTGCAAGGCCAGTGGGGGGCCATCTTCTTCGGAGAACCGGGCGCACCGGCCTGGGGGGGACGGGGAGTCCTGCCCAGGGGGTGGTCGGAGTCTCCTGCAAGGCCAATGGGGGGCCATCTTCTTCAGAGAACCGGGCGCACCGGCCTGGGGGGGACGGGGAGTCCAGCCCAAGGGGTGTTCGGAGCCTCCTGCAAGGCCAGTGGGGGGCCATCTTCTTCAGAGAACCGGGCGCACCGGCCTGGGGGGGACGGGGAGTCCAGCCCAAGGGGTGTTCGGAGCCTCCTGCAAGGCCAGTGGGGGGCCATCTTCTTCGGAGAACCGGGCGCACCGGCCCGGGGGGGACGGGGAGTCGTGTCCAGGGGGTGTTCGGAGCCTCCTGCAAGACCCGTGGGGGGCTACCTTCCTTCAAAGCCCCCCACCCCTAGTCCCACTATGCTATGCAGCAAGGCAGTAGGGCAGCAGTACCGGGGGTCATAACCCCGGGGTAGCAGTAGCAGGGACTCAACGTGAGTCCTCTTAACCATGAACAACCCCAAATACCGCCGGGGCTTAACTCCCGAACGTAACGGTATTTGGGGCCCCCGTGGGCCTTATGAGCCCACGGAGTGTACTGAGGCGTGGCTACCGGCACTTAAAGTCTGGCCTGCCATACCCATTGCTGGGCTCGCCTCAGTACGGCCGGTCGGGTCCGGCTCTGGGGGCTGCGCACTAAACTGGCACCGGGGGAGGGATGGAGTTGGGGCAGAGGGCCCTGTGGGTGGGGCAAAGGCGTTGAGGGGAGATGGAGGGGGAGGCTGTACCAGCCGTCCTCTCTAGGGATCGCTGGTCCGTTCCCGGGGCCTTGGCGGCCGGTACTAGGGGGCCGCGGGGTCCCTGGGGATGGCGCTTGGCACTGGGACGTGCGCACACCCGACACTGTTAGTACACCGCCTATTGGCAGTGCCCGGGCCCTGTCGTCCGGGGCTTCGCAGCCGGCACCCAGCCCGTGGGTAGAGCTGGGGAGTACTCAGGGTGTGGTGTGGTGTGGTGTGGTGTGGTGTGGTGTGGTGTGGTGTGGTGTGGTGTGGTGTGGTGTGGTGTGGTGTGGTGTGGTGTGGTGTGGTGTGGTGTGGTGTGGTGTGGTGTGGTGTGGTGTGGTGTGGTGTGGTGTGGTGTGGTGTGGTGTGGTGTGGTGTGGTGTGGTGTGGTGTGGTGTGGTGTGGTGTGGTGTGCCGAAGGTGCTGTTACCAGAAGGCAATGGATGGGATGTCTACCCACGGGTACAGGTAAGCGGGAGGGCTGTGTGTGTAGTGCGCACGTTGTGCGTAAGTGTGTGGTTACGGGCGGAAAGAGGGGGAGCCGGGGGAACCTGGACGTCATCCCCCTGGTGACAGTCGTCATCCCAGGAGCTCCCGCTGTACTCCCTCTCTCTCCGCCTGCTGGTGCAGGCGTAGCTCCTGCAACACCCACGCCATCGTGCTGTCTGGGCCCAGGCGAGCTCTCAGCAACGTGGCACACGCCTTGGCGTGAGCGTACCAGACTCTAATGGACTCCTCGATCACGTAACGTATGAACTCCGTCCCCAGTTGTGGGGCCCTGAACACTCCATGTGGGCTCGCTGCATGGAGGGGGTCCGCAAGGCTGCTGCCCACTGCTCCAGTACAGCCGGCTCCCACAGCTAGAGGCGCACCGAGGCTGCTCGTTTCCCCACCTTCTGATTGAGCCACTCCGCGAGTCGCCGGCGAGCTGTCTCCGACTCATGGGACTAGGCCGAGCAGGCCCAGAGGTGGGGTGCCGTTTCGGGGTGCGTCCCACAGAGGAGACACGTGGTGTCCAGCACCGTGTCTCGGTGGGAGGACCGGTGTGGCAGGACAGTCATCATCGGGATGTTGTCCATGCGGTGCGCCGTTATGTGGCGCTGCTGCTGGTCACTATCGAACCAGTCGAGGGGGAGTCCGGTGTGGTGTGGTGTGGTGTGGTGTGGTGTGGTGTGGTGTGGTGTGGTGTGGTGTGGTGTGGTGTGGTGTGGTGTGGTGTGGTGTGGTGTGGTGTGGTGTGGTGTGGTGTGGTGTGGTGTGGTGTGCCGAAGGCGCTGTTACCAAAAGGCAATGGCCAGGATGGTCTTGCACACGGGGAAATGCAAGCGGGGGCGGGGGTCTAAACACGTGCTGTGTGTTGTGTGTTGTGCACCTGTGGCAAAGGGCCATCCCTCTAGCGCCGGGCGGCTGCTATCCAGGGCTGCCTTGGGACACCCTGCCCGTCAGCCTAATGGTGCTACTGGAGTTTCCGCTGCATATGCACCTGGGCAGTTTTGAGGCTGGCTCGTGGGCGGCTGAGAACCTGCAGTACACTGCCACACTGCAACCCGCAGTGGGTGGTGGGGTTCCTTCCGCAGACTGCCACACTGCAGTGGGCAGTGGGCAGTGGATCCTGCTATCTACTGCCGCACTATGCCAGGCATTGGACAATGGAACTCCTGCGGAACACTGCCCAACTGCCCGGGGGCAAGGGGCGGTGGAGCTCCGGCTGTAGAGTGTATGTGTACAGTGCCTGACTGCCGAGGGGCAGTGGGCAGCAGAACTCTCGTGCGGTACATTGCAACATTGCTTGGGGGCAGTGGGCGGTTGACCTCCTCTTGCACACTATCTCATTGCCGTGGGGCACTGCCGTGGGGCAATGAGCAGTGGAACTCCTTTTGGTCACTGCCTCCCTGCCCTATGCAATGGGTAGTGGAACCCCATCTGTACATTGCCTCACTACCTTGGGGCAATGGGTTCCTGAACTCCTTCTTCAAACTCCCTCACTACCTTGGGGCAGTGGAACTCCTGTGATTCACTGTCTCACTATCTTGGTCAATGCACAATGGAACCGTTTCTAGTCACTGCCTGGCTGCCTGGGACAATGGGCAGTGGAAATCCTCTTGTCCTTGGCCTCACTGCCTCAGTGCCAGGGGGCAATAGGCAATGGAACTCCTCCAATATACCACACCGCGTGGTGGCAGTGGGCAGTGGAACTCGTTTTGGTCACTGCCTCACTGCCTTGGGGTAGTGGGCAGTGCAGGTCCTATGGTACAATGCCGCATTGCCTCGGGGCAGTGGGCGGTGGAACTGTTGCGGCACACCATCGCACTGCCTCGATATAGTGGGTAGGGGACCTCCTGCGGTGCACTGCCGCATTGCCTTGGGGTAGTGGGCATTGGAAATCCTATGTTATAGTGCTATACTGCGCGGGGGTAGTGGGCATTGGAAATCTTGCGGTACAATGGCGCACTACCTTGGAGTAGTGGGTAGTGGAACTCCTACGGCAAATTGTGGCACTGCCGAGGGCATTGGGTAGCGGAACTCCTGCAATAGTGGAACTCCTGCGGTACATTGCCGCACTGCCTTGGGGTAGTGGGCAGTGGACCTCTTGCGGCACATTGTGGCACTGTGACGGGGGCAGTAAGTAGTGGAATTGCTACGGCACACCACCGCACTGCCTCTGGGCAGTGAGCAGTGGAACTCATCCGGCACATTGCCACACTACGTGGGTGTTGTGAGCAGTGGAAATGCTGCGGTAACAATGCCTTCAGGGAGTGGACAGCGGAACTCTTGCGGTACACTGGCGCATTGCCATGGGGTAGTGGGCAATGGAACTTTTGCGGTACACCACCACATTCCCTGGCGGCAGTGGGTAGTGGAGCTGCTGCGGTACACCGCCGCATTGTCTTCGGGCAGTGGGTAGTGGAACTCCTGCGGCACACTGTCGCAATGATGGGGGGCAGCAGGTAGTGGAACTCCCGGGCTACACTGCCTCACTACCTTGGGGTAGTGGGCAGTGGAAGACCTCGCATTGCCCAGTGGCAGTGGGTGGTGGGAATTGCCTGTGGGCAATGAGCCGTGGAACTCCTCTAGCAATTTGCCGCATTGCCAAGGTGCAGTGGGCAGTGGAACTGCTGCGGTCACATTTCCTTGGTGCAGTGGGTAGTGGAACTGCTGCAATGGACTGCCGCACTCCCGTGGGACAATGGGCAGTGGAACTCCTGCGGTACACCGGAGCCAGCTCATCGGTCCTAGGGGTGTTTTTATGGAAGCCCCATTCCTCTCCTACTTTGCAGTTGCTCATGAACTTTGCCGCAAACACGGCCGCCTTCGTGAAAGTTGCCATTCTTGCCTAGGCACCCAAAAGTGCCGCAGCATGCCGATGTCGTTCTCAACACACTCATCACTATCCCCGCACGTCCGGTGCATGGAAACACCTTTCTTAGCTTCGCCAACATGTTGGCGACCACCGCACTGCCTTGGGGTAGTGGGCAGTGGGACTCCTACAGCGCACGACCGCATTGCCTGAGGGCAATGGGTAGTAGAATGCCTGTGGTACAATGCTGTACTACCGTGGGGTAGTGGACAATGGAACTTCTCTGGTACACCGCCACACTGCCGTGGAGCACTGTGGAGTGGAAGTCTTGTGGCACATTGTCGCACCGCCTTGATGCAGTGGGCGGGAGAACTCCTGCGGTACACTGCCACACTACCTGGGGGAAGTGGGCAGTGGAACTCCTCCGGCACATTGCCGCACTGCGTGGGTGCCGTGGGCGGTGGATATCTTGCGGTCACAGTGCCTTGTTGCAGTTCACATCGAGATTCCTACGAGTGGACAATGGGACTCCTACGGTACACTGGCACACTACCTTGGAGCAGTGCGTAGTGGAACTCCTGCAATACGCTGCCACACTGCCTGGCGGTAGTGGGCCGTGGAACTGCTATGGTACACTGCCGCACTGGCTTGGGGCAGTGGGCAATGGAACTTCTTCAGTAGACTACCGCACTGCCTGGGGGCAAGGGGCAGTGGAACTTCTCCGGCACATTGCCGCACTCCGTGGATGCTGTGGGCAATGGAAATCCTGCAGTCACAGTGCAGTGGACAATGGGACTCCTACGGTACACTGGCGCACTACCTTGGAGCAGTGCGTGGCGGAACTCCTGCAAGAAACTGCCATGTTGCTTGCCGGTAGTGGGCCGTGGAACTGCTATGGTACACTACCGCACTGGCTTGGGGCAGCGGGCAGTGGAACTCCTCCGGCACATTGCCGCACTGCGTGGATGTTGTGGGCGGTGGAAATCTTGCGGTCACAGTGCCTTGGTGCAGTGGACAACGGGATTCCTACCGGTGGACAATGGACTCCTACGGTACACTGCACTACCTTTGGGCACTGGGCGGTGGGAATTCTTTGGTGCACTAACACACTGCCATGGGGCAGCGGGTAGTGGAACTCCTATGGCACACTGCGACACTACCCAGGGGCAGTCTTGCGGCACATTGTCGCATTGCCGAGGTGCAGTGAGCAGTAGAACTCCTGCAAACTTGCACTCCCTTGGGGCAGTGGGCAGTGGAACTCGTGCAGTACAACACCGCACTGCCGTGGGGCAGTGGGTAGTGGAACTCGTGCGGGCACACTGTCGCACTGCCTTGGAGCAGTGGGCAGCGGGATTCCTACACGTTGCCGCACTGCTTGAGGGTAGTGGGCAATGGAACTCCCGCGGTACACTGCTGCATTGCCTTGGGGTAGTGGGGAGCGGGACTCCTACAGCACACTGCCGCAGTGCCTCAGTGCACTGTAGTTGTAGGCAGAGGGCAGTGGGCAGTGGTACACTGCCTCACCGCCTGGAGGCTGTGGGCAGTGGAGCTCCTGCTTCGCACTGCCGCATTGTCTGGGGGTAGTGGGGAGTGCAACTCCTGCTTTTCACTGCCTCTTTGCCTTGGGGCAGTGGGCTGGGCTAACCCTGTAATGCCCTGCCTCACTGCCTGATGGCAAGAGGTATTGCAAACTTCTGCATTACACCGCCTCACCGCCCCGGGGCAGTGGGCAGTGGAACTCCTGCTCAACACTGCCTCTATGTCCGGGGGCAGTGGGCTGTGGAGTTCCCGCTCCTGTTGAAATGCACTGCTCTGCCTGGGGGCAGTGGGCAGCGCAGCCCTTGCATTGCAATGCCTCACATCCCGGGGGCAGTGGGCGGTGAAACTCCTGCAATACATTCCCTCACTGCCTGGGGGCGGCGGGCAGTGGAACTTCTGCAATGCACTGCCGCATCGCCCGGGGGCGGTGGGCAGTGGAACTCCTGCAACGCATTACCTCAGGGCCTGGGGGCAGTGGGCAGTGCAACTCCTGCAATACACTGCCTAGCTGCCTGGGGCAGTGGGCAGCGGAACTCCCACAGTGCACTGCCTCACTGCCTGGGGGCAGCGGGCAGTGGAACTCCTGCAATGCACTGCCTCACTGCCCAGGGGGGCAGCGGGAAGTGGAACTCCTGCAATGCACTGCCTCACTGTCTGGGGGCACTGGGCAGTGGAATTCCTGCGACACACTGCCCCACGGCCTGGGGGGAGTGGGCAGTGCAACTCACGCAATGCACTGCCTCACTGTCTGGGAGCAGTGGGCAGTGGGACTCCTGCAATACACTGCCTCATTGCCTGGGGGCAGTGAGCAGTTGAACCCTTGCAATGCACTGCAGCATTGCCCGGGGGCAGTGGGCAGTGGGACTCCTGCAATACAATGCCTCACTCCCTGGGGGCAGTGGGCAATGGAACTCCCATAGTGCACTGCCTCACTGCCAGTGGGCGGTGGGCAGTGGAAATCCTGCAATGCAGTGCCGCACTGGGTGGGGGCAGTGGGCAATGGAACTCCTGCAACGCACCGCCTCTCTGCCTGGGGGCAGTGGGCGGCGCGACTCCTGCAATGCACTGCCTCGCTGCCTGGGGGCACTGGGCAGTGCAACTCCTGCTATACACTGCATCACTGCCTGGGGGCACTGGGCAGCGGAACTCCTGCAACGCACAGCCTCACTGCCTGGGGGCAGTGGGCAGCGGAACTCCTGCAACGCGCGGCCTCATTGCCTGGGGGCAGCGTTCAGCGGAACTCCTGCAACGCACCGCCTCACTAGCTGCGGGCAGTGGGCAGTGGAACTCCGGCAACGCACCGCCTCTCTGCCTGGGGGCATTGGGCAGCGCAACTCCTCCAATGCACTGCCACACTGCCTGGGGGCAGTGGGCAGTGGAACTCCTGCAATACACTGCCTGACTACCTAGGGGCAGTGGGCAGTGGACCTCCTGCAACGCACCGCCTCATTGCCTGGGGGCAGTGGGTAGTGGTACCCCTGCAACGCACAGCGGCAGTGGGCAGTGGGACTCCTGCAATACACTGCCTCATTGCCTGGGGGCAGTGAGCAGTTGAACCCTTGCAATGCACTGCCGCACTGCCCGGGGGCAGTGGGCAGTGGGACTCCTGCAATACAATGCCTCACTCCCTGGGGGCAGTGGGCAATGGAACTCCCATAGTGCATTGCCTCACTGCCAGTGGGCGGTGGGCAGTGGAAATCCTGCAATGCAGTGCCGCACTGGGTGGGGGCAGTGGGCAATGGAACTCCTGCAACGCACCGCCTCTCTGCCTGGGGGCAGTGGGCAGTGCAACTTCTGCAATGCAATGCCCCACTGCCTGGGGGCACTGGGCAGTGCAACTCCTGCTATACACTGCATCACTGCCTGGGGGCACTGGGCAGCGGAACTCCTGCAACGCACAGCCTCACTGCCTGGGGGCAGTGGGCAGCGGAACTCCTGCAACGCGCGGCCTCATTGCCTGGGGGCAGCGTTCAGCGGAACTCCTGCAACGCACCGCCTCACTACCTGCGGGCAGTGGGCACTGCAACTCCGGCAACGCACCGCCTCTCTGCCTGGGGGCATTGGGCAGCGCAACTCCTCCAATGCACTGCCACACTGCCTGGGGGCAGTGGGCAGTGGCACTCCTGCAATACACTGCCTGACTACCTAGGGGCAGTGGGCAGTGGACCTCCTGCAACGCACCGCCTCATTGCCTGGGAGCAGTGGGTAGTGGGACCCCTGCAACGCACAGCGGCAGTGGGCAGTGGGACTCCTGCAATACACTGCCTCATTGCCTGGGGGCAGTGAGCAGTTGAACCCTTGCAATGCACTGCCGCACTGCCCGGGGGCAGTGGGCAGTGGGACTCCTGCAATACAATGCCTCACTCCCTGGGGGCAGTGGGCAATGGAACTCCCATAGTGCATTGCCTCACCGCCAGTGGGCGGTGGGCAGTGGAATTCCTGCAATGCAGTGCCGCACTGGGTGGGGGCAGTGGGCAATGGAACTCCTGCAACGCACCGCCTCTCTGCCTGGGGGCAGTGGGCAGTGCAAATTCTGCAATGCAATGCCCCACTGCCTGGGGGCACTGGGCAGTGCAACTCCTGCTATACACTGCATCACTGCCTGGGGGCACTGGGCAGCGGAACTCCTGCAACGCACAGCCTCACTGCCTGGGGGCATGGGCAGCGGAACTCTTGCAACGCGCGGCCTCATTGCCTGGGGGCAGCGTTCAGCGGAACTCCTGCAACGCACCGCCTCACTACCTGCGGGCAGTGGGCAGTGGAACTCCGGCAACACACCGCCTCTCTGCCTTGGGGCATTGGGCAGCGCAACTCCTCCAATGCACTGCCACACTGCCTAGGGGCAGTGGGCAGTGGACCCCCTGCAACGCACCGCCTCATTGCCTGGGGGCAGTGGGTAGTGGGACCCCTGCAACGCACAGCCCCACTGCCTGGCGGTGTTGGGCAGCAGAACTCCTGCAACGCGCGCCTCACTACCTGGGGGCAGCAAACAGCGGATCTCCTGCAATACACTGCCTCACTACCTGGGGGAAGCGGGCAGCGGAACTCCTGCAATGCACTGCCTCACCGCCTGGGGGCGGTGGGCAGTGGGACTCCTGCAACGCACTGCGCCACTGCCTGGGGGCAGTGGGCAGTGCAACTCGTGCAGTGCACTGCCTCACTGCCTGGGGGCAGCGGGCAGTGGAACTCTTGCAACGTACTGCCTTATTGCCTGGGGGCAGTGGACAGTGGATCTCCTGCAATACACCGTCTCACTGCCCGGGGGCAGTGGGCAGTGGGACTTTTGCAACGCACTGCCTCATCGCCTGGGGGCAGTGGGCAGCGGTACTCCTGCAACGCACGGCCTCACTGCCCGGGGGCAGTGGGTAGTGGAATTCTTGCTAGACACCGCCCCACTGCTTGGGGGCAGTGGGCAGCGAATCTCCGGCAATACACTGCCGCACTGCCCGGGGGCAGTGGGCAGTGGAACTTCTGCAACGCACTGCCTCACCGCCTGGGAGCGGTGGGCAGTGAGCTTCCTGCAATACACTGCCTCACTTGCCTGGGGGCAGTGGGCAGTGGATCTCCTGCAATACGCCGTGTCACTGCCCGGGGGCGGTGGGCAGTGGGATTTTTGCAATGCACTGCCTCACTGCCTGGGGGCAGTGGGCAGTGGAACTTCTGCAACGCACCGCCTCACTGCCCGGGGGCAGTGGGCAGTGGAAGTCCTGCAACGCACTGGCGCACCGCCTTGGGGGAGTGGGCAGTGGAACTCCTGCAACGCAGCGCCTCACTGCCTGGGGGCAGTGGGCGGTAGACCTTCTGCAATACACTGCCGTACTGCTTGGGGGTAGTGGGCTGTGGAACTCCTTCATTGCACTGCCGCACTGCCTGGGGACAGCGGGCAGTGGAACTCGTGCAACACACCGCCTCACTACCTGGGGGCAATGGGCCGTGAAACCCCTTCAACACACTGCCTTACTGTGGAGGCAGCGGGCAGTGGATCTCTTGCAATACACTGCCTCACTGCCTGGGGGCAGTGGGCAGTGGAACTCCTGCAATACACTGCAAAACTGCCTGGGGCATGGGGCAGTAGAAGTCCTACAATGCACTGCCCCATTGGCTGGGAGCAGTGGGCAGTGGAACTCCTGTAATGCGATGCCTTACTTTGTGGGGGCAGTGGGCAGTGGAACTCCTGCAACGCACTGCCCCACTGCCGGGGGGCAGTGGGCAGTGGAACTCCTGCAATACATCCCCTTTCTGCCTCGGGGCAGCGGGCAGTGGAACTCCTGCAATGCACTGCCCACTGCCCGGGGGCAGTGGGCAGTGGAACTTCTGCAATACACTGCCATACTGCTTGGGGGCAGTGGGCAGTGGAACTCCTTCATTGCACTGCCGCACTGCATGGGGGAAGCGGGCAGAGGAACTCCTGCAACAATTTGCCCCACTGACTTGGGGGAAGTGGGCAGTGGTACTCCTGCAGTGCACGGCCTCACTGCCTGGGGACAGCGGGCAGTGAAACTCCTGCAACGCACCGCCTCAGTCGCTGGGGGGTAGTGGGCGGTGAAACCCCTTCAACACACTGCCTCACTGCCTGGGGGCAGCAGGTAGTGGATCTCCTACAATACATTGCCTCACTGCCTGGGGGCAGTGGGCAGTGGAATTCCTGGAATACACTGCCCAACTGCCTGGGGGGCAGTGGGTAGCGGAACTCTTGCAACGCACGGCCCCACTGCCTGGGGGGCAGTGGGCAGTGGAACTCCTGCAACGCACTGCCCCACTGCCTGGGGGTAGTGGGCAGCGGAACTCCTTCATTGCACTGCCGCACTGCCTGGGGACAGCGAGCAGTGGAACTTGTGCAACGCACCGCCTCGCTACCTTGGGGCAGTGGGCGGTGAAACCCCTTCAACACACTGCCTCAACGCCTGGAGGCAGCGGGCAGTGGATCTCTTGCAATACAGTGCCTCACTGCCTGGGGGCAGTGGGCAGTGGAACTCCTGCAACATACTGCAAAACTGCCTGGGGGCAGTGGGTAGTAGAACTCCTACAATGCACTGCCCCACTGCCTGGAGGCAGTGCAGTGGAACTCCTGCAATGCGATGCCTTACTTTGTGGGGGCAGTGGGCAGTGGAACTCCTGCAACATACTGCAAAATTGCCTGGGGGCAGTGGGCAGTAGAACTCCTACAATGCACTGCCCCACTGCCTGGAGGCAGTGCACTGGAACTCCTGCAATGCGATGCCTTACTTTGTGGGGGCAGTGGGCAGTGGAACTCCTGCAACGCAGTGCCCCACTGCCGGGGGGCAGTGGGCAGCGGAACTCCTGCAATACACCCCCTTCCTGCCTCGGGGCAGTGGGCAGTGGCCCTCCTGCAATGCACTGCCTTACTGCCTGGGGGTAGTGGGCAGCGGAACTCTTGCTACGCACTGCCTCACTGTCTGAGGGGCAGTGGGCAGTGCAACTCCTCCAAAACTCTGCCCCACTTCCCGGGGGGCAGTGGGCAGTGTGACCCCTGCAATGCACGGCCTCACTGCCAGGAGGCGGCGAGCAGTGGATCTCCTGCAATACACTGCCGCACTGCCTGGGGGCAGCGGGCAGTGGAATTCTAGCAACGCACCGCCTCACTGCCTGGTGGCAGTGGGCGGTGGAACTCGTGCAGCGCACTGCCGCACCGCCTTGGCGCAGTGGGCAGCGGTACTCATGGAATACACTGCCACACCGCCTAGGGGCGGTGTGGAACACCGCCTGGGCGCAGTGGGCAGTGGAACGCTTGCAATGCACTGCCCACCGCCTAGGGGCTGTGGGCAGTGGAACTTCTGCAATACACTGCCATACTGCCTGGGGGCAGTGGGCAGTGGAACTCCTTCATTGCACTGCCGCACTGCCTGGGGGAAGCGGGCAGAGGAACTCCTGCAACAATTTGCCCCACTGACTTGGGGGAAGTGGGCAGTGGTACTCCTGCACTGCACGGCCTCACTGCCTGGGGACAGCGGGCAATGGAACTCCTGCAACGCACCGCCTCAGTCGCTGGGGGGTAGTGGACGGTGAAACCCCTTCAACACACTGCCTCACTGCCTGGGGGCAGCAGGCAGTGGATCTCCTACAATACACTGCCTCACTGCCTGGGGGCAGTGGGCAGTGGAATTCCTGCAATACACTGCCCCACTGCCTCGGGGGCAGTGGGTAGCGGAACTCCTGCAACGCACCGCCTCACTGCCTGGGGGCAGTGGGCAGTGGATCTCCTGCAATGCACTGCCCCACTACTTGGGGGCAGTGAGCAGTGGAACTTGTGCAATGCGCTGCCTCACTGCCTGGGGGCAGTGGGCAGTGGAACTCCTGCAATGCGATGCCTTACTTTGTGGGGGCAGCGGGCAGTGGAACTCCTGCAACGCAGTGCCCCACTGCCGGGGGGCAGTGGGCAGCGGAACTCCTGCAATACACCCCCATCCTGCCTCGGGGCAGTGGGCAGTGGCCCTCCTGCAATGCACTGCCTTACTGCCTGGGGGTAGTGGGCAGCGGAACTCTTGCTACGCACTGCCTCACTGTCTGAGGGGCAGTGGGCAGTGCAACTCCTCCAAAACTCTGCCCCACTGCCCGGGGGGCAGTGGGCGGTGTGACCCCTGCAATGCACGGCCTCACTGCCAAGAGGCGGCGAGCAGTGGATCTCCTGCAATACACTGCCGCACTGCCTGGGGGCAGCGGGCAGTGGAATTCTAGCAACGCACCCCCCACCGCCTGGTGGCAGTGGGCGGTGGAACTCCTGCAGCGCACTGCCGCACCGTCTGGGCGCAGTGGGCAGCGGTACTCATGGAATACACTGCCACACCGCCTGGGGGCGGTGGGCAGTGGAACGCTTGCAATGCACAGCCCACCGCCTAGGGGCAGTGGGCAGTGGAACTTCTGCAATACACTGCCATACTGCCTGGGGGCAGTGGGCAGTGGAACTCCTTCATTGCACTGCCGCACTGCCTGGGGGAAGCGGGCAGAGGAACTCCTGCAACAATTTGCCCCACTGACTTGGGGGAAGTGGGCAGTGGTACTCCTGCAGTGCACGGCCTCACTGCCTGGGGACAGCGGGCAGTGGAACTCCTGCAACGCACCGCCTCAGTCGCTGGGGGGTAGTGGGCGGTGAAACCCCTTCAACACATTGCCTCACTGCCTGGGGGCAGCAGGCAGTGGATCTCCTACAATACATTGCCTCACTGCCTTGGGGCAGTGGGCAGTGGAATTCCTGCAATACACTGCCCCGCTGCCTGGGGGGCAGTGGGTAGCGGAACTCCTGCAACGCACCGCCTCACTGCCTGGGGGCAGTGGGCAGTGGAATTCCTGCAATACGCTGCCCCACTGCCTGGGGGGCAGTGGGCAGTGGAACTCTTGCAACGCACGGCCCCACTGCCTGGGGGGCAGTGGGCAGTGGAACTCCTGCAACGCACTGCCCCACTGCCTGGGGGCAGTGGGCAGCGGAACTCCCGCAATACACCGCCTTCCTGCCTCGGGGCAGTGGGCAGTGGGACTCCTGCAATACACCGTCTCACTGCCTGGGGGCAGTGGGCAGCGGAACTCTTGTTACGCACTGCCTCACTGTCTGAGGGGTAGTGGGCAGTGCAACTCCTGCAATACTCTGCCCCACTGCCCGGGGGGCAGTGGGCAGTGTGACCCTTGCAATGCACTGCCTCACTGCCAGTGGGCAGTGGGCAGTGTGACCCCTGCACTGCACGACCTCACTGCCTGGGGGCGGCGGGCAATGGATCTACTGCAATACACTGCCTCACTGCCTGGGGGCAGAGGGCAGTGGATCTCCTGCAATACACTGCCGCACTGCCTGGGGGCAGTTGGCAGTGGAACTCCTTCATCGCACTGCCTCACTGCCTGGGGGCAGTGGGCAGTGGAACTCCTGCAATACACTGCCGCACTGTCTGGGGGCAGTGGGCAGCGGAACTCCTGCATCGCACTGCCTCACTGCCTGGGGGCAGTGGGCAGTGGAACTCCTGCAATGCACTGCCTCACTGCCTGGGGGCAGCGGGCAGTGCAACTCCTGCAATACTCAGCCCCACTGCCTCGGGGCAGAGGGCGGTGGAACTCCTGCAAGACACCGCCTGTCTGCCTAGGGGGTTGTGTTGTGTTGTATTGTGTTGTGTTGTGTTGTGTTGTGTTGTGTTGTGTTGTGTTGTGTTGTGTTGTGTTGTGTTGTGTTGTGTTGTGTTGTGTTGTGTTGTGTTGTGTTGTGTTGTGTTGTGTTGTGTTGCGTTGCGTTGTGGTGTGTTGTGTTGTGTTGTGTTGTGTTGTGGTGTGCTGTGGTGTGGTGTGGTGTGGTGTGGTGTGGTGTGGTGTGGTGTGGTGTGGTGTGGTGTGGTGTGGTGTGGTGTGGTGTGGTGTGGTGTGGTGTGGTGTGGTGTGGTGTGGTGTGGTGTGGTGTGGTGTGGTGTGGTGTGGTGTGGTGTGGTGTGGTGTGGTGTGGTGTGGTGTGGTGTGGTGTGGTGTGGTGTGGTGTGGTGTGGTGTGGTGTCGTGTGGTGTGGTGTCGTGTGGTGTGGTGTGGTGTGGTGTGGTGTGGTGTGGTGTGGTGTCGTGTGGTGTGGTGTGGTGTGGTGTGGTGTGGTGTGGTGTGGTGTGGTGTGGTGTGCCGAAGGCGCTGTTACCAAAAGGCAAAAGGCCGGGATGTCTACCCACGGGTACAGGTAAACGGGCTGGGCTGTGTGTGTTGTGTGCGCGCTGTGTGTAAGTCTGTTGTGGCATAGCCGGACCAGTGCACTCTCGCACTTGGCCGACACTGCCTTGACGACGCCTGCGCGCAGTCACACAGGGTCTCATTTGCCTACTGCACCCTGCGTGCCGCGCTGCACCACCAGTGCCTTCCGTGTGGTGCCGCACTGCTTGGTGCTCCGCACCACACTGCACTGTGCGTGCCCTGCTGCACTGTTGTTGTGGGCAGGGGGCAGTGGGCAGTGTAACGCACTGCCATGCAGCCTGGGGGCTGTGGGCAGTGGAAATCGTGCTTCGCACTGCCGCATTGCCTGAGGGCAGTGGGGAGTGGTACTCCCGCCGCTCACTGCCCCCCTCCCTTGGGGCAGTGGGCCGGGCATCTCCTGCAATACACTGCCGCCCTGCCTGGGGCAGTGGGCAGTGGTACTCCTGCGACACACGGCGCCACCGCCTGGGGGCAATGGGCAGTGGACCTCCTGCAACGCACTGCCTCACTGCCTGGGGGCAGTGGGCGGTGGGACTTTTGCAATGCGCTGCTCCACTGCCTGGGGGCAGGGGGCAGTGGATCTCCTGCAATGCACTGCCTCAATGCCCGGGGGCACTGGGCAGATGAACTCCTGCAATAGACTGCCCCACTGCCTGGGGGCAGTGGGCAGTGGGCCTTCCGCAATGCACTGCCCCACTGCCTGGGTGCAGTGGGCGGTGCAACTTCTGCAATGCACTGCCTCACTGCCCGGGGGCAGTGCGCCGTGGAACTCCTGCTATACACTGCCTCACTACCTGGGGGCAGTGGGCAGTGGACCTCCTGCAATACACTACCTCACTGCCCGGGGGCAACGGGCAGCGGACCTCCTGCAACGCACTGCCGCACTGCCTGGGAGCGGCGGGCAGTGCAACTCCTGCAATGCACTGCCTCACTGCCCGAGGGCAGTGGACAGTGCAACTCCTGCAATGCACCGCCTCACTGCCTGGGGGCAGTGGGCGGTGCAACTTCTACAATGCACGGCCTCACTGCCCTGGGGCAGTGGGCAGTGGAACTCCTGCAATGCACTGCCTCACTGCCTGGGGGCGGTGGGCAGTGCAACTCCTGCAATGCACTGCCTCACTGCCTGGGGGCAGTGGGCAGTGCAACTCCTGCAATGCACCGCCTCACTGCCTCGGGGCAGTGGACCGTGCAACTCCTGCAATGCACTGCCTCACTGCCTGGGGGCAGTGGGCAGTGCAACTCCTGCAATGCACTGCCCCACTGCCTGGGGGCAGTGGACGGCGCAACTCTTGCAATGCACTGCCTCACTGCCCTGGGGGCAGTGGACAGTGCAACTTCTGCAATGCACTGCCTCACTGCCTGGGGGCAGTGGGCAGTGGACCTCCTGCAATGCACTGCCTCACTGCCGGGGGGCAGTGGGCAGTGGAACCCCTGCAATCCACTGCCTCACTGCCTTGGGGGCAGTGGACAGTGCAACTCCTGCAATGCACTGCCTCACTGCCTGGGGGCAGTGGGCGGTGCAACTTCTACAATGCACGGCCTCACTGCCCTGGGGCAGTGGGCAGTGGAACTCCTGCAATGCACTGCCTCACTGCCTGGGGGCAGTGGGCAGTGCAACTCCTGCAATGCACCGCCTCACTGCCTCGGGGCAGTGGACAGTGCAACTCCTGCAATGCACTGCCTCACTGCCTGGGGGCAGTGGGCAGTGCAACTCCTGCAATGCACTGCCCCACTGCCTGGGGGCAGTGGACGGCGCAACTCTTGCAATGCACTGCCTCACTGCCCTGGGGGCAGTGGACAGTGCAACTTCTGCAATGCACTGCCTCACTGCCTGGGGGCAGTGGGCAGTGGACCTCCTGCAATGCACTGCCTCACTGCCGGGGGGCAGTGGGCAGTGGAACCCCTGCAATCCACTGCCTCACTGCCTTGGGGGCAGTGGGCAGTGCAATTCCTGCAATGCACTGCCTCACTGCCTGGGGGCAGTGGGCAGTGCAACTTCCGCAATACACTGCCGCACTGTCTGGGGGCAGTGGGCAGCGGAACTCCTGCCATGCACTGCCCCACTGCCTGGGGGCAGTGGGCAGTGGACCTCCGGCAATACACTGCCTCACTGCCTGGGGGCAGTGAACAATGCAACTCCTGCAATGCACTGCCTCACTGCCTGGGGGCAGTGGGCAGTGGACCTCCTGCAATGCACTGCCTCACCGCCTTGGGGGCCGTGGGCAGTGCAACTCCTGCAATGCACTGCCTCACTGCCTGGGGGCAGTGGGCAGTGCAACTCCTGCAATGCACTACCTCACTGCCTGGGGGCAGTGGGCAGTGCAACTCTTGCAATGCACTGCCTCGCTGCCTGGGGGCAGTGGGCAGTGCAACTTCTGCAATACAATGCCCCACTGCCTGGGGGCAGTGGACAGTGCAACTCCTGCAATACACTGCCGCACCGCCTGGGGGCAGTGGGCAGCACAACTCCTGCAATGCACTACCTCACTGCCTGGGGGCAGTGGGCAGTGGAACTCCTGCAATGCACTGCCCCACTGCCTGGGGGCAGTGGACTGTGCAACTTCTGCAATGCACTGCCTCACTGCCCTGGGGGCAGTGGGCAGTGGAACCCCTGCAATGCACTGCCTCACTGCCCTGGGGGCAGTGGGCAGTGCAGCTCCTGCAATACACTGCCGCACTGTCTGGGGGCAGTGGGCAGCGCAATTCCTGCAATGCACTGCCGCACTGCCTGGGGGCAGTGGGCAGTGGACCTCCAGCAAAACACTGCCGCACTGCCTGGGGGCAGTGGGCAATGCAACTCCTGCAATGCACTGCCTCACTGCCTGGGGGCAGTGGACAGTGCAACTCCTGCAATGCACTGCCCCACTGCCTGGGGGCAGTGGACAGTGCAACTCCTGCGATACACTGCCGCACTACCTGGGGGCAGTGGACAGTGCAACTCCTGCGACGCACTGCCCCGGTGCCTGGGGGCAGTGGGCAGTGCAACTCCTGCAACGCACAGCCTCACTGCCTGGGGGCAGTGGACAGTGCAACTCCTGCAATGCACTGCCCCACTGCCTGGGGGCAGTAGACAGTGCAACTCCTGCGATACACTGCCGCACTACCTGGGGGCAGTGGACAGTGCAACTCCTGCGACGCACTGCCCCACTGCCTGGGGGCAGTGGGCAGTGCAACTCCTGCAACGCACTGCCTCACTGCCTGGGAGCAGCGGGCAGTGCAACTCCTGCAATGCACTGCCTCACTGCCTGGGGGCAGTGGACGGTGCAACTCCGGCAATGCACTGCCCCACTGCCTGGGGGCAGTGGGCAGCGGAACTCCTGCAATGCACTGCCGCACCGCCTGGGGGCAGTGGACAGTGCAACTCCTGCAACGCACTGCCGCACTGCCTGGGGGCAGTGGACAGTGCAACTCCGGCAATGCACTGCCCCACTGCCTGGGGGCAGTGGGCAGTGCAACTCCTGCAATGCACTGCCGCACCGCCTGGGGGCAGTGGACAGTGCAACTCCTGCAATGCACTGCCCCACTGCCTGGGGGCAGTGGGCAGTGCAACTCCTGCAATGCACTGCCTCACTGCCTGGGGGCAGTGGGCAGCGCAACTCGTGCAACGCACTGCCTCACTGCCTGGGAGCAGTGGAGGAGGAGGAGGGGGAGGAGCGCCTGCCGCGGTCCCACGTACGGTGAGCCTTGGCGTCGCCCCCCGGGGGCCCCACGCAGGCTCTGCCGAGGGAGTCCTCCGTCTTACCTCCGCTAGAGTAAGACGAATCTCGTCGCACACCTGAGAACGCCCCTCCCAGCAGGCCGTCTGGGTCTAAGCGCCGGTGTACGACAACGCTACGGTCCGATCTGCTCTCCGGTCCCGGCCACCGACCGCTCCGACCTGTCCTGGATCCACCCGAGGTAGCGTTCCAGGATCAACGGGCACGGAAGGTGTGGGTCTCCCGGGGCATCACCCCCGACTTGAAAACGTCGCCGGGCTAAATAGAACGCGGCCCAGCACGACTATGCGCACTGCCGGCGGGCTGAGTACCGCCGGCGTCGCGAGTACGGTCACGCCACACGATCACGCGCACCGCCGGTGGCCTGGGTACCCCCGGGTTCTGTGAGTGCGGGACGTGCGTCACGGCCATAGCACCACGGTGGTGCACCGCCGTGGAGGTCACCGACGACGCCCGGCCGCAAAGGCCGAGCCCAAACGACGAGCCCTACGATACGTGCACCGAGACGGCACGTGACCGAGAAAATGGCACCACGATGGTGCCCGAGCGAGACGGCGACGTTCGCCGATGGCACGTGAGGCGGTGAGTACCGCCGATGACTCGTCACCTCTGCACGGGGTGTCACGGAGGTTGGCGGAGCGCCGGGTGCAGACCTCGCCATGGTGCCTCGTGTATCGGCCTGGAGGATACACCATGGCTAGGCTGGCGCACGAAGACCGTTTGGGCAGCGCCACGGTGGCGCTCTGCCCTGAAGGTTGCGCCACGACGGCGCACGTGTACGTTGATTGCACCACGGTGGTGCCACGTCACTGAACTGGCGCCATGTCGGCGTAGGGCTGTCTGGGCAGCGCCGCGGTGGCGATCTGCCCTGAGGATTGCGTCACGGTGGCGTACGTGTACGTTGACGGCACCACGATGGCGCTCTGCCACTGAACTCCACGGGTCTGGGCGGCGCCACGGTGGCGCTCTGCACCGGAAACCGCGCCACGACGGCGCACGTGCGTGTTGGCGGCACAACGATTGTGCTCTGTCACTGAGCCGGCGCCACGACAACGCACGGGCGTTCAGTCGGCGCCGCGACGGCGCTCTGCCCCGGAGGTCGCGCCGCTACGGCGTACCCGGGCGTTGGCGGCACCACGGTGGTGCCCTGCGACTGTGCTGGTGCCGCATGGCCCTAGAGGAGGCACAGCAATGGCATACCTGTGCGTCAGCCGCGCCACGATGGCGCACGTGCACGCTGGCGGCACCACGATGGCGCTTCGCCACTGGACTGGCGTCACGGCTGGGCAGTGCCACGATGGCGCTCTGCCCCGAAGGTCGTGTCACGGCGGCGCACGCATTCGTCAACGGCACCACGGTGGTACCCTGCCAGGGAGCCGGCGCGTGAGGGGGGAGCGTGGGTGAGCCTGGGCGGCTGGGGGGCCCTCGGAGGGTGGCAGGGGTGGGCTGACGCGGGTGAGTGAGCGAGTGAGTGAGTGAGTGAGTGAGTGAGTGAGTGAGTGAGTGAGTAAACACGTGGCCGTTGCCTGGCTGTGCTTGTGGGCAATCCGTCCCACAGCTACCATCCTGGGGGTTTTTATCCTGGTGCCAGGCCACCAGATATCGAGCAGGTGCACTGTGTGTGGCAGTGGTGCATCTGCCCCTCACAGGCTGCACCTATGGCCCAGGGAGGAGTCCTGGACGGGTGGCGGGCGGGGTGGGCCCGGCCTGACGAGGTAGGGAGCAGTGGGCAGTGCAACTCCTGCAATGCACTGCCTCACTGCCTGGGGGCAGTGGACAGTGCAACTCCGGCAATGCACTGCCCCACTGCCTGGGGGCAGTGGGCAGTGCAACTCCTGCAATGCACTGCCGCACCGCCTGGGGGCAGTGGACAGTGCAACTCCTGCAATGCACTGCCCCACTGCCTGGGGGCAGTGGGCAGTGCAACTCCTGCAATGCACTGCCTCACTGCCTGGGGCAGTGGGCAGCGCAACTCGTGCAACGCACTGCCTCACTGCCTGGGAGCAGTGGGCAGTGCAACTCCTGCAATGCACTGCCTCACTGCCTGGGGGCAGTGGGCAGTGCAACTCTTGCAATGGGTGGTCGGAGTGTCCTGCAGGGCCTGTGGGGATGTACTACCCGGGGCACCATCCTGGGGGGATGGGGAGTCCACCCCAGGGGGTGGTCGGGGCATCCTTCAGGGCCTATGGGGGGCCATCATCTTCGGAGAACCGGGCGCACCGGCCTGGGGGGGGACGGGGAGTCCAGCCCAGGGGGTGGTCGGAGCCTCCTGCAAGGCCCATGGGGAGCCAGCATCTTCCAAGAACCGGGCGCACCGGCCTGGGGGGACGGGGGGTCCTGCCCAGGGGGTGGCCAGAGTATTCTTCGGGGCCCATGGGGAGGCGTCATCCTCGGAGAACCGGGCGCACCGGCCTGGGGGGGACGGGGAGTCCAGCCCAGGGGGTGGTCAGAGTATCCTGCAGGGCCCATGGGGAGGCACCATCCTTCAAAAACCGGGCGCACCGGCCTGGGGGGGACGGGGAGTCCAGCCCAGGGGGTGGTCGGAGTATCCTGCAGGGCCCATGGGGAGGCATCATCCTTCAAAAACCGGGCGCACCGGCCTGGGGGGGACGGGGAGCCCAGCCCAGGGGGTGGTCGGGGCATCCTTCAAGGCCCATGGGGAGCCATCTTCCTTCAAGAACCGGGCGCACCGGCCTGGGGGGGACGGGGAGTCCTGCCCAGGGGGTGTTCGGAGCATCCTGCAAGGCCCGTGGGGAGCCATCTTCCTTCAAGAACCGGGCGCACCGGCCTGGGGGGGACGGGGAGTCCAGCCCAGGGGGTGGTCGGGGCATCCTTCAAGGCCAATGGGGGGCCATCTGCTTCGGAGAACCGGGCGCACCGGCCTGGGGGGGGACGGGGAGTCCAGCCCAGGGGGTGTTCGGAGCCTCCTGCAAGGCCCATGGGGGGCCATCATTGTCAGAGAACCGGGCGCACCAGCCTGGGGGGGACGGGGAGTCCTGCCCAGGGGGTGTTCGGAGCCTCCTGCCGGGTCAAGGGGGGGCCATCTCCTTCAGAGAACCGGGCGCACCGGCCCGGGGGGCACAGGGAGTCCAGCCCAGGGGGTGTTCGGAGCCTCCTGCAAGGCCGATGGGGGGGCCACCGTCTCCAGAGAACCGGGCGCACCAGCCTGGGGGGGACGGGAAGTCCTGCCCAGGGGGTGTTCGGAGCCTCCTGCAAGGCCCATGGGGGGCCATCATTGTCAGAGAACCGGGCGCACCAGCCTGGGGGGGACGGGGAGTCCTGCCCAGGGGGTGTTCGGAGCCTCCTGCCGGGTCAAGGGGGGGCCATCTCCTTCAGAGAACCGGGCGCACCGGCCCGGGGGGCACAGGGAGTCCAGCCCAGGGGGTGTTCGGAGCCTCCTGCAAGGCCGATGGGGGGGCCACCGTCTCCAGAGAACCGGGCGCACCAGCCTGGGGGGGACGGGAAGTCCTGCCCAGGGGGTGTTCGGAGCCTCCTGCAAGACCCGTGGGGGGCCATCTTCTTCGGAGAACCGGGCGCACCGGCCTGGGGGGGACGGGGAGTCCTGCCCAAGGGGTGTTCGGAGCCTCCTGCCAGGCCAATGGGGGGCCATCTTCTTCAGAGAACCGGGCGCACCGGCCTGGGGGGGGACGGGGAGTCCAGCCCAGGGGGTGTTCGGAGTCTCCTGCAAGGCCAGTGGGGGGGCATCTTCTTCAGAGAACCGGGCGCACCGGCCTGGGGGGGGCGGGGAGTCCAGCCCAGGGGGTGTTCGGAGTCTCCTGCAAGGCCAGTGGGGGGCCATCTTCTTCAGAGAACCGGGCGCACCGGCCTGGGGGGGGCGGGGAGTCCAGCCCAGGGGGTGTTCGGAGTCTCCTGCCAGGCCAATGGGGGGCCATCTTCTTCAGAAAACCGGGCGCACCGGCCCGGGGGGCACAGGGAGTCCAGCCCAGGGGGTGTTCGGAGCCTCCTGCAAGGCCGATGGGGGGGCCACCGTCTCCACAGAACCGGGCGCACCAGCCTGGGGGGGACGGGAAGTCCTGCCCAGGGGGTGTTCGGAGCCTCCTGCAAGACCCGTGGGGGGCCATCTTCTTCGGAGAACCGGGCGCACCGGCCTGGGGGGGACGGGGAGTCCTGCCCAAGGGGTGTTCGGAGCCTCCTGCCAGGCCAGTGGGGGGCCATCTTCTTCAGAGAACCGGGCGCACCGGCCTGGGGGGGGACGGGGAGTCCAGCCCAGGGGGTGTTCGGAGTCTCCTGCAAGGCCAATGGGGGGCCATCTTCTTCAGAGAACCGGGCGCACCGGCCTGGGGGGGGACGGGGAGTCCTGCCCAAGGGGTGTTCGGAGTCTCCTGCAAGGCCAATGGGGGGCCATCTTCTTCAGAGAACCGGGCGCACCGGCCTGGGGGGGGACGGGGAGTCCAGCCCAGGGGGTGTTCGGAGTCTCCTGCAAGGCCAGTGGGGGGCCATCTTCTTCAGAGAACCGGGCGCACCGGCCTCGGGGGGGCGGGGAGTCCAGCCCAGGGGGTGTTCGGAGTCTCCTGCCAGGCCAATGGGGGGCCATCTTCTTCAGAGAACCGGGCGCACCGGCCTGGGGGGGACGGGGAGTCCTGCCCAGGGGGTGTTCGGAGTCTCCTGCCAGGCCAGTGGGGGGCCATCTTCTTCGGAGAACCGGGCGCACCGGCCCGGGGGGGACGGGGAGTCCTGTCCAGGGGGTGTTCGGAGCCTCCTGCAAGACCCGTGGGGGGCTACCTCCCTTCAAAGCCCCCCACCCCTAGTCCCACTACGCTATGCAGCAAGGCAGTAGGGCAGCAGTACCGGGGGTCATAACCCCGGGGTAGCAGTAGCAGGGACTCAACGTGAGTCCTCTTAACCATGAACAACCCCAAATACCGCCGGGGCTTAACTCCCGAACGTAACGGTATTTGGGGCCCCCGTGGGCCTTATGAGCCCACGGAGTGTACTGAGGCGTGGCTGCCAGCACTTAAAGTCTGGCCTGCCATACCCATTGCTGGGCTCGCCTCAGTACGGCCGGTCGGGTCCGGCTCTGGGGGCTGCGCACTAAACTGGCACCGGGGGAGGGCCATTTACCCGGTTAAGCATTATTTACGGCGGTAGGCACTATTTAGTACATTAGGTAGTTACTCAGCGCAATTGGTTACCCCGCAAACATGCCCCTTCCAGTGGTGCGCTCACCTTTGGGGCTGCCTTTGGGGGATCGGGGGCTGTTACCCCTCCCGGACGCCCTCTCTGGTGTTGACGCCGGGGTGGTGGCCGGGGGTCCTTATACCTTACCTCAAAGGATGTTGGATACCCTTACCGGGGCGTCCAGCCGGACGGGTGCCCAGGGGGGGCATTCAGATTCCTTCAGTACTTTAACCACCTGTCCCCGTGTCAAACCACCGGCCGTCGGGCCACGAGCATACAAGGGCAGCGTGGCCTCGAACCGCCATCACTAGCGGGGCCACACTGCCCTTCCGGCACTGTTCTGCCTGCTGTGCACAGGCAGTCTTCCGAAGGCGGATATTGCAGGGCGGGGGGTCGTTGTTGAGGCCCCCCGCGCATGTCCGGGCCACGGGCCTTTCAGGCCTCGGCGCAGGCCGTCCCACTGGGGCCCCAGTCTCTCACCCCTCTCTCACCCACGCACACACCCGGCACACCCGTCCCGGTCCCGCCGTTCCGTTGAAGCCCCTGTCCGGGGGCCTCCACTGGTCCGGATGTCTCGCGGCCGGCCGCCGATGCGGGGCCCTGGAGGCGCGCCGCACGGGCGCTGCCAGCCTGAGAGATGGGCAGGGTCAGGGAGCGTGGTGGGGCAGGGGAGGCAGCAGGGAGCGCTCATAGGGGGGGGCGCATGGGGGGGTCACCGGGGCGCGCGCAGGGGCGGCAGCGGGGGGGGCTGAGGCTGGAGCGCGGGGGGGGCGCATGTCCGGGCTCCTGCGTGGGCTGGTGCGCGAGCGGGCGTGTAGGGGAGGAGCGGAGGGGGAGGCTAGGTCAGCCGTCCTCTATTGGGGGTCGCTGACCGTTCCCAGGGCCGAGGCGGCCGGTACTAGGGGCCGCGGGGTCCCTGGGGATGGCGCTTGGCACTGGGACGTGCGCGCACCCGACACTGTTAGTACACCGCCTACTGGCGGTGCCCGGGCCCTGTCGTCCGGGGCTTCGCACCCGGCACCCAGCCCGTGGGTAGAGCTGGGGAGTACTCAGGGTGTGGTGTGGTGTGGTGTGGTGTGGTGTGGTGTGGTGTGGTGTGGTGTGGTGTGGTGTGTTGTGTTGTGTTGTGTTGTGTTGTATTGTATTGTGTTGTGTCGTGTCGTGTCGTGTCGTGTCGTGTCGTGTCGTGTTGTATCGTGTCGTGTTGTCTTGTGTTGTGTTGTGTCGTGTCGTATCGTGTCGTGTCGTGTCGAGTTGTCTTGTGTTGTGTCGTGTCGTGTCGTGTTGTGTTGTGTTGTGTTGTGTTGTGTTGTGTTGTGTTGTGTTGTGTTGTGTTGTGTTGTGTTGTGTTGTGTTGTGGCGGGCTGTGCTACGATGTGTTGTGTGTTGTGTTGTATTGTGATGTGTTGTGTTGTGCCAAAAGCGTTGTTATACGCCGTGTGCCAGTGTGTTGTTTTCGGCTAAAAGCGGGAAAAGGCGAGACCTGGAGGCCCCCCACCAGGCCATCGCTGTTAGCCCAAGAGCACCCGCGGGACTCTCTCCCGTTCCACTTGCTGGTGCAAGCGTAGTTCCCGCAACACCCACGCCATCCTGCTGTGTGGGCCCAGCCGGGCCTTTAGCAGCGTGGCGCGCGCCTTGGCGTGGGCGTACTAGACCCTAATGGACTCCTCGATGACGTGGCGCAGTGTGTGGGGCCCAAAGGATTCCATGTGAGCCCGTTGCATGGAGGGGGTGCGCAATGCAACCGCCCACTGTTCTAGAACAGCCGCCTCCCACAGCTGGTTGCTACCAACGTAGCACAGACCCCCACACTCCGGTCAAGCCACACCACGAGCCGCTAACGGGCTGGCCACCGCTCATGGGATTGGGCCGAGCAGACCCATAGGTGGGGTGCCGTTTCCTGTTGCGCTCCACACAGGAGGCACGCCGTGTCGAGCACGGTGTGTCACGGTGAGACGACCGGCGCGCCAGGCCTTCATCGTTGGGATGTTGTCCATGCGGTGCGCCAATATATGGCATTGCTGGTCGCTATCAAACTAGTCTAGGGGGAGGCCACTGCCCGGCGTGTAGTTGGCCCCCCAGTGAGCCTCGTATCCGACCCACGCTAGAATGGAGGCCTGCTCCTGCAGCCAGTCGCCGCGGGGGAAAGCTAGCACTGGTCCCGGTAGGTCACCGGGAGGAGGAAAGAGAAGGGATGGCATACACCATCCGTATGCCACGGTCCTAGGGGGCAACCGTTTGGTCCCCACCTGAGCCATAAATGTGGTCACCACTCTGCACTGGATCACGGACCTTAATGTCCGGTTGGATGCGGCGACGCAAGATCCGCCGGAGCCGGACCCACAACAGCCTCCCTCCTGGTAGGTGCGGAGGGCTCCCACCCCCGCCTCCAAGTCCGGCACCAACCAATACGCCCCTGGCCGTACAGCCAGTCGCCGGACCAAGGACAGGAGGATCATGGCCTCCCCTTCTTGGGAGGTGCCCACCCCGGAAGCGACATGGGCCAGGTACGCTCCACGCCCACACCGGGCGGCACCCGCCATAGCCATGCCCGCCGGCGTCGTCCGAGCATCCACTGCAATGACGGTGCCACAGAGGGTTGCCAGCACCGGCAGGTCATGGGGCCAGATCCCTCGCTCAGTTTTAGGGGCCAGGACCCGGGGGGGGGGGGGATAGTCAGGCGGCGCAAGTAACGCAAGGTCCCTGTGGTGTTCCCGGAGATGCGTCTTCAGGAGCGGGTGGAGCTCAGCCGGCAGCGTGCCACCTTGGTGTGGGCGCCCGCAAAAGGAGCACCAAGACGGTGTTGTGGCAGACAGGCCACGCTCGGAGGCTGGGATTCCTTTGCGGATTCCTTTGCGGGTCGGCACCTTCAGGGCCCGCTCCCCGGCGATTCGGTAATCCGGGGTGTATAGGGGTAAGCTTGGTGTGGTGTGGTGTGGTGTGATGTGCTGTGGTGTGGTGTGGTGTGGTGTGGTGTGGTGTCGTGTGGTGTGGTGTGGTGTGGTGTGGTGTGGTGTGGTGTGGTGTGGTGTGGTGTGGTGTGGTGTGGTGTCGTGTCGTGTGGTGTGGTGTGGTGTGGTGTGGTGTGGTGTGGTGTGTTGTGGTGTGGTGTGGTGTGGTGCGGTGCGGTGTGGTGTGGTGTGGTGTGGTGTGGTGTGGTGTGGTGTGGTGTGGTGTGGTGTGGTGTGGTGTGGTGTGGTGTGGTGTGGTGTGGTGTGGTGTGGTGTGGTGTGATGCGATGTGATGTGATGCGATGTGGTGCGATGTGATGTGGTGCGATGTGATGCGATGTGATGCGATGTGATGCGATGCGATGTGGGGCAGCATGACATGCCTTAAAATAACGTGATGCGATGTGATGTGACGTAACGTGGCATCACGTGATTCAATGCCAAAATGATGCAATGTGCTGTGTCGTGAAATGACGTGTTGTGACATCATCGGTGTGGGAGAGTGATGTGGTGCACGACAAGGTGCGCTATGCAGAGAGCACAGTGTACCTGACATGGATATGGCTGCAGGTCCGCAATGATGCGCCAAAACATTTTGACAGCGTGGGGGAAGTCCTGCTGCTCGTAAGCGGCAGTGCCCAACTCGTGGTAGTGCTTAATAGCGGCCCCTCGCAACGCCCTCTGCATCTCCTCATCCATGACTTCGGCTTTGGGCCTGGACGGCTGAGCGCCAGCGGACACCTCGACGTCGATGATGGGCCCCAGTTGAGGCCCAATCGTGGCCACCGAGTTCAGACTCAATCCTGAGCCTTCCTCCCCCGTCTGGAACTCCGCCACCTGCGGCTGAGGGACGGAGGTGCGCTCCGATCCGGCGGCCACGCGCGCATGATCAGCGGCGGCACGCGCTTCATGGCGCAGCAGTCTCACCAGAACGTCTGCAAGCTTTTCCCGCCAGACCTCTGCCGGCGGGGCCTCCTCCATCAGCCGGTGGTACAGCTCCACGAGCTCGTCTGCGGAGGCGCGGAAAGCCTTGGCATCCCCGCAGTCCAGCACGGCCTCATGCGCCGTAGCCGCCTCCTCCGCCCGCTGCACCCGTGCGAGGGTGATGCCCCGCCAGTACTTCAGGTCGCAGCTCTCCGGGGCCGCGCTCAACCCCCGGCGCAACGCCCACAGCGCCATCTTATGCGCCCCAGCATTGAGGTGGATGACTGCGGCCTCACGCCAGCTCAACGCCGCGTTCGCGGTCATCCACTGCGGCGTTGGATGCCCCCCTCCAATCACAGCAGAAAACGCCTCCGCGAGTATAAGCCACGCGGTCGCGTTCTTCGCGTTCAGCTGCGGCGACAGCAGCTGGTGGAGCAGCGAGAGGCAGTCTCCTGCGCACCAGACGTCGCGCGCACAGCGCCGGAGGTGCGTGACAGCGGTCGGAACGCGCGCGGTGGCCGCATAGACGCGCGCGAGGTGCCACTGGGGCTCGCACCACTCGGGGTAGATGTCGGCCGCGCGCAAGAAATGCTGCCGACCGTCCTCCGTCCGCTGCTGGTTCAGTCGGATCAGCCCCATTTGTTGGTGCAGCTTCGCACCCGCCGGGCACACGCGCAGCGCGCTCGCAAACAGGGCCTCATCGTCGAGCCAGTCCCGGTTCCGCAGCGCTGTGCCCCACGCCGCCAGTGCGACCACCAGCCCGGCGGCCGCGCCCAGCGTCGTCCAGCGGAACGCACGGGAGGTCATGAGGGCGTACAGGGCCGCAGCGGCCGCCAGGGACAGCCCGACGGACGGAATGTACAGCAGGCGCTCGCCCACCAACGTGCCCACAGTGACCACCAGTTGACTGGCGGGCAGGTGCGGGACCACGGCCCACGCCGCCAGGAGGAGCCCCACGTTTCCGCCGCGCCGGAAGTGGCAGGCGCATGACGCTGTGCCCCATACCACCGCGGCCAAGAGGAGGACGGTCAGGGCGTTGCGCGGGTCCAGCGGCCCCGATATCGGGGGGATGCAGTTGTACGAGTACTCGCAGGAGAGAGGCCATGGCCAGAGGAGCAGCCTGCGACCAGGTCAGATCGGAGGGAGATCGGAGGGGGGGCGGGGGGTCAGGGGAGATTTAATCGCGGGATAAGCGGCGCAGGGGGGGGTATCCGTCAACCATATGGCCTACGGTGTACGCCCACACAGTGTCACTGGGGGGGGGGGGTGCATAAAGGGTAACCGTGTGCCGTGGAGCACAATGCTTTGCCGTGCTATGTGACCTGCTTTGTCGGTCAAGGTGTGGGTCTGTCTGGAGTGGAAGAATGGTGGGTCAGAGTGGAATGTGCGTACCATTGCTCATGATTGCAGCAGACTGCCCCCTCGGCGCCCACTCCCCTGCACCGGCACCGGCATGCTTCGTCCCCCATTGGGTCGCGGCGTGGGAGGGGGATAGAGACAGAAAGGGGCAGATATCGGATGTTGCAGGTGGTGCTTTGAGTCTCCTGCTGCTGTCATGGACGCACCTATCCTTTGGCGATAGGACTTGTGATCCGAGGTGCTCTTGCGTGCTCACTTGGACAATCGTGATGTGAGAAAGGCACTGATTCCATGTCCCACGTCATTACGGGCATGTCCAGTTGTGATGCAACCCCCAAAAATCGACACCCGGCACGCCGTGACTCCTTGCACTGATCAGTCAAGAACCTTCACCACAGTTGAAATATAGAAGGTCCAAATCGGACACGGGACACGCGCCCTGAGGCTGGTGAATGCAACGTGAAGCGCCATGAGCATCTGACTGACGACCCCGACGTTACATCAGAGCGCCTGTCTGACTTACCCAGCTCCATCTCACGCGAGGACTTCCACCACACAGCGCTCCATGTTCAGACAGTTGTGGAGAAGGCTGACCTGGACTCTGGATCAAGATGGCGAAAATGTGGTCAGCAGATGAAGAGAGAGGCCAAACACAGGTGCCGTTTCCTGAGCTGGTGTGGCACGGAAGTTGATGGTAGTGGAAAGGCAAGAGTTTGGGATACATCGACGAGATGGTTCCGTGACTTCGGACAGGGATAGGGAAGGCAGAGGCGCTGATGGGACAGGCAGAAACGGACCTGACGTAGATGACCTGAAGGTAGGCCAAGCTCAAGAGCCGCGGCAGACCCTCGGCGAACAGGAACGGGTTTTCCACCTTCCGAATCAGCAGACTGTCCCGCAGGTCCACGGTCCCCATGGCACGGCTGCGGAACGTGACGTAACCCAGCCCGAGTCCAAGGAGCAGCACCAGGCGCAGCACCCGCGGACCCCAGGCGCCCGTCTGTCGCCCGACCTCAAGCGCTGGCGCGTTCACAAGGCGCGTTTTGTGCGGGATTAAGACGTCGTAAAAAAGGCACAGCGCAGCCACAGTGACCCCTGCCTCTTTACTCAGCAGCGCACAGATGTAGCACACCACGAAGCCCCCCAGCCACAACGCGTGTGTGAGAGGCCGCAAAGTGCCAGTCAGGCGGACGTAGCAGGCAAATGCCGTCAGGTAAAAGCTGAGGCACATGACATCGCACCGCCCGACGATCCCAGTGACTGCCTCTGTGTGCACTGGGTGTGCGGCAAAAAGGGCGGCCCCGAAGCAGCTACTTGCCACTAAAGCCAGCTCGTCTGCGGCCTGGGTACAAGCAAAGCATTTGAAGTCGGCTACAGAACACGAAAGTACAGGCCTCTGACCCTCCGAAACCTTCCAAAAGCCAATGTACAAAGCAAATGACGGTATTCTTGCGTGTGACACAGGAGGACAGATATCGATATGTGAAAGGGGATGCACATGGGAACAGCCGCCGGGAAGGGGATGTGGCCGCGAGCAGGTCATAAAGCGCTCCAAACATGCACGTCCTGGTATGCAGATGCAGCAATGCTCGGCAGTTCATCAATCTCACATTCCTTGCGATTCCTTGACTTAGCTTTGCTCCATTTGGCGCTGCTGTCAACCCTGAGGGCTTATTTTGCCGACAGCATCGCTGGGGTGTCCAATGCCATCCCTGTCCCCGTCCCAATCCTCGTTTCCCATCATCACCCTCATCCCTCTCCTCATCCGCTTGACCGTTCCCATCTCCACCGCTGTCGCCATGGCCATCGCCATCGCTAGTCCCATGCCCGTCCTCAAATCCCTCCGCACTCTCCATCCCCATCCCTATCCCAATCCCCATCCCCATCCCCGTATATAGTACAGTATAGTAGTGTGGGCACCCCCCCACCCGCAGGCCAACGGCAACCAGCACTCTACCCTGGCCCATTGCGGTTGCGATCCCCATCTCCCACCCCCATTCACCTTTCTCTTCTCCGCTACCCTGGCCATCCCCAAGCATTGCTTTCGGGAGAATTCTGCACTGCATACGCACTGCATGCACGTTTGCTGCTCAAAATGTTGTATATGAAAACCACAACATCCCGAGAGCATAGAAAAATGCGCCAAAACACCATTCTTCATCGTCAGCATCTTCTTCGGAGGCATCCTCGTCTGCTCATGACCCATTGCACTGGTCTATGGGGGCGTTGTCGCACGGTGCGCGCACGGTGCGCGCACGGTGCGTGCACGGTGCGCGCACGGTTCAATGTTTTTGGGATGGTTGCCCAACTTGTACCCCGTTGAATGGCGTTGGAGCGGTGGTAGTACACAGGCAGTCCGGCGACAAGCTAGGGCAGCTCAGATTCAGGCATTGTGGATCTGGTGGACACAGAATACGCAAAAGGACGCACGGTGCGCGCACGGTGCGTGCACGGTGCGCGCACGGTTCAGGCAACACCCCCTATGCGCAGAGCAGACTGAGGCTTGAAATAGGGTCCCGGAAGGATAAAAAGAATTGCACTTCGTGCGCGTTGCATACAAAGGGACAAACGTCATATTCGTCGTGGCTTCATGGATTCACGTAGCGAGACACAGCAGCGCGCATGTGGGTAGACGGAGGTTTTGGTGCCCAAAAAGGTTGATGACAGAGGGTTGTCGACCAAATCTAAATCAGAGAATCGTATCAACGACAATCACAAGTACCATCAGGACGACGACGTCCAAGGGACATGAGAAAGGCGTGCATACCCCATCCGAGGGCTGGTGCGCAGTGTTTCCCACTGCAGTATGCAGTTGCCCCACAGGATGGTCTGCTGCAGGCTGCAGGTCCTGTTGCGAAGAGTCCGACACAGAGGGTCTCACCGCCGCCCACAGGCGTACATGAAACCCACACAGGAAAAACACTTGGACGCAGACCAACGCATGCAGCAGCACGTTCACCAAATGGTACCCAAAAGCCTCGAACCGGTGGTAATGATAATTAAATCGAAAACTGAGGACGACCAGCGGGCGATACGACCTAAAGACGGAGAAACAGTGCATGTAAATGACGCCATGTAGAGCTTGTGATGCCAGAATGTCAACAGACCATCAGCCATCGTTGCACCCGCCAACAGCCGTCGCTTGCACTGCAACTGCCTCACTGACCTCCCCACCGAAACACAAACCAGGGCATGGCTCAGAGAATTGGGAGCAGGTATACGATCAAGGCGCATAGATGCAGATTACCCCCTGGGCGAAGTGCCTCTTGCTGATTATGGGGCCCACAGGGGGTCTCCCCAAAGGGGCAGCAAAGGGGGTGTTGTTGCATGGAGCGTGCGCGGTGCGGCACTTTTTTGATGTCTCTGAGGGCCTCTCAAAACCATTGTGGCAGGTGTTCCTACAGGCTTGTGGGTGGTTCCTAGAGGCTCCTGGATGGTTTCTGTTACTTCTTGGTGGCTTCCAGGTGGTTGCTGTTACTACTTGGTGACTTGCTGGGGGTATTGGGGTGGTTGCTGTTACTTCCTGGTGCCTTCTCGATGGTCCCCAGGCTGTGGGTGAAGAGCCCAACACAATGGCAGGAACTCAATCATCCATACTCATGTGATGGTAGAAAATATGTGTACCAGGGATGACCCAGAACAAAGACACAGTAAAACCGAGCTGAGGGACAGCAAACATGACCACCAGGGACACAGCAACACGCAGAAATAGACGATAGAAAGAAAGATGCAACCCAACACAGCACACCTTACCACAACACAGTGCCATTGAGCCTGCAATGTGGCAAAAAGCAGCGCCCGTGCAAACTGCCATATGAAAACTTTCCACGGTATGCGCAAGGTGTGTGCAACACGCTCAAGTAGGACGTGACCAGCAAGTTTATGTTTCGGAGTCTGTGGGAGAGTGTTTGCCTCGTGCTCCCAGCGCGTACCCAGCACGCCTGGCGCTCCCATAATGGCCATTGGCTCCTTGGTTTGTTTTCTTCCAACACACTTGACAGACAAAACGACCAGAACGGATTCACAAAGACTTCATGAGTGCCCAAATAGTACGTGCATCACGACAATGTCATCAGCCTACAATATGGACATGGGCCTCCCTTGTCATAACTCACCACCATTCAACACCTTTTGTGCGTGGCGAGCCTTGCCATCCCAAATCAATACAGACAGGAACAGGTTTTAGGGAAACCAGGGAAAAGTCGGGGTGCCCAGCAGCACCCGGGGACTACGCTCCATCTGTGTCCCCTTGCCGGCCCTACACTGCCACCCAACACGCATCAACTGGCGGCTCAGCCCTTCCCAGGGGGGCATTCGTGTAAAGGACTCCTATCATCATGTTTCTCACTCTTGCCCTCAGCGTGGAGTGTCACATCAGTAGGGGCCAGACACCTACAGAGCATTGCCAGCATGCGAGCATCATGCGAGCACCGCTTCAGGTGCTCCTCCTAATTCCCCAGAGCAATCAAACCAGCGGAGCACATGTCATTTTTCTAATTACCCAGCCTCAAAAACAGGTAAGTGCAGCGTGGTCCCCCTCCCCCTGGACAGCCACCAGAACGTGCAACGGTCCCTCCAACCCCCCGAAGAAACAGTCACCAAATGACCCTGGGGGAGGGGGGGGGGGGGGCGTGGGACTATGCGTGAGGACCCAAACCCGACCTTTCCACGACACCTCCATTGAGACCAGAGGAAAAAAATTTTCTTTGACGCCTTTGGCCATTGACTTTTGGCACAAATGACACCCACCCCCTCCCTCTCAGCGGACTGTGCAGGGGGCGGTGGGGGGGCCGAAACGCGGTGGTCCACGTAGGGTACGGGGAGAGGGGGGCACGGAGGCAACCAGCCCAGTACACAACATCTGGCACAAAGCACAGAGGGATTTGTGTTGATGTTGACTGTGACGGGCTAACAAGAGACTGGGATGAACATGCTAAAGCTAAGCCTGTCAGGCGGCCGCCCACAAGGGACAGTCCACTCCTTCCTGCAGATTTGGTGTGGTTCAGATCAAGTGCCACAATTCCAGTGGGCAATTTGCTGGTGCCACCGACGTCGGAACCCTCACTGGATACCCGAGCGAGTAGGGAGCCATGCAGAGATGGGGCATCTGCATGTAAGCCATGTGAAGACATTGGGAGGGGTTTGGGAGGGAGCAAACCCGTGGGAATCCATGGTCCCCAGCTCCTTTCCCCAGAAATCGTTTTGGAACACATTGCGCCAGGGCGTGCTTGTGGTGTTGCAGTCTGCATTGCCCTCGATGGCCAGGTGGTCATCGAATACCATCTTGCAGTTGAGGGCATTGTGGTAACTCAGAACCACAGTGGCAAGAACAATCACCACACCAACAATCTGCATCTTGCCAGAAACGCTGGTTTACTCTGCAAATCAACACACTGCAAGGGCAACTGGGTACATGAAACTTGGAAGGCACATGCCCGGCAAAAGCGGGCAAGTACACCCAAGCGAGAGAACAGCAGAGCGTGGGAGAGTCATTTGTGCAAGAGGGGAGGAGGGGGTTGAGCCCACTTTGGGAACCCCTCCCTCAAAACGGGTCCCTTGACCGAGGCCATCCCATGCACTCCTAAAGCCCCCCAAAAAGGAACCCCCCCCCCCCTTGGGCCCCATGATCCCTAATACGGGGGACAATCCCTCCAAGGGCCATATTCCCACCACCCCTAGGGGTCCAACCCCCCCCCCCCCCCTCCCTGGAGGTGCCACCTCCTGGGGCCCTACCCCCTCCCTCTGTGGGGTCTAGGGCCAGCCCCGTCTTCTCACATTCTGCCGACCACCCCATAACCACCACCAGATAACTCCCAAGGAGGAATCGGAGTCACCACAAACATAATTGTCTGCTACATGTGCCGCCACACAGTCTGCGCTGAAGAAGGAGTGGAGGACCCCTCCAAGTTCTGCAGCATTTACAGGCTTGTTCCATTCTGAGGACCACCAAATCAACACGGAACAAGAGAATCTCTCTGGATCTCCACCCTTTGCTGGCCACCCTTTGCTGGCCACCCTTTGCTGACCACCCTTTGCGGGCAACCTTGGTCATTAGAGGCTGCAATAACTGCTTGGCTGAATGGCCCGAGATCACGTCCAGTGCAGACCCTGCCGCAGTGTCCGCAACCAGTGTACTGACCATTTGTTTTTGAACCCTAAATCCTTGAAGAACTGGCATCCAAGACAAGCTACCCTGTGTTCCAAGCATCCGCCCATTGGACATGGTCTCCCTTGATACCATTAATACAGACCAGTTTCGATCTGCTCAGCACAATGTCCCTAATGTGTCACTCCCCATGAGCCTTGTCAAGGAAACTGTGTCCCAGAATGATACCACCCACTCCCTGCACCCCGCGAGAACTACGGCAAAAGCACTGAATTTTGCGGAAACAACACCTGCTGTTGCTCTGACAAGGGAATTGTTCGCGTGCACCACAACAGAAGCAGTGACCATTGCCTCATGAAAGTACCACTTGTCAGGTGACTACCCAATATCCACCTCCAAAAGACAAGAATGGGTGAAAATGGGTGGTAGAGTATCCCTGAAATACTGTCCCAAACCCCAAATCACAACAAAAAAAGTTGATCTTCATGGACATCCACAAAAGGGAACCGCCGTATTCCATGTTTGCGAAAGCACATAATTCAATGCCTCGGAACATGGGACAGAAAACTGCCTTAAGGTCAGTGCCAGCACAAGTTGAAACGAGGTTCAACTAAGGGTTCCAAAAATTCAGGAAACGGCAACTACTATTCTCACAAAGGGCGTTGTGTGTTGTGGTGTGTGTCTTTCTTTGTTTCTGATCTCCACAGTATCACAATGTGCCAGTGACTTCAGTAGCTCATTTCATATGGACAAAGCTCCGTAGGTCGGAACTTAGACATGGTTCTCTTGGGCGGGCCGGTGGGGTCGCTCATGTCGCTCATGTGGGCGTTTGAAATATAAAAGAGAAAATCTCTGTTGACAAGAGGGGTCTTCATAGGATTAGTGGCGGAGCCTTCGTTCCTCAGAAGTTCCTAGGAACTCCTGTTCCACTCACCCTCCTGAACCTTGCCCCATCATCGAATGCATAACTCTTGTGAGGACAAAATATGCGAGCGAATGCCAAGAGTGAGAACATTAGGGTTGTTGCTATGGTGCGGGACAGGCCCTGGTAAACCTGCCAAAGGCATGATATTGGATGTCTAACCCCTTGTAAAATCATTATTTTGCTCGACAAAACGATCCCGCAATGGATTTTGCTTATTTGGGGCCTCTATCCCCTGAAACTAAATGTCACATTTTAGGAGGGGCCACAAAGGGTCAGATTTGCTTCTCTGCAATCAGCTCCAACCGCGCCTGCCACCACGGTCTTCATTGCTCTCAGTTCAGTGCGCCATCTCGTGTTCATTGCGTTCTCATTCTGGTGCTCCTCGGCTGGTGCTCCTCGGCTGGGGTCAGGGTGCAAGGTCCCTGTCCTCCCTTGTCCACTGTTCGGGTCAGCTGCCGTCTGTGGTGCTGTGGTGCTGTGGGGCTGCAAACATTCGGCCAGGCGCACGCCGTATGCCTGGTGGATTGGCATCTGGGCCGTTCCTCTACCGAGTCAGGGGCGTACATGCAGGTCAAGGGTCAATAGTGGGAGGGCAGTTGCTGCCGCTGGCCCCGCTCGGCCATGCCGTCCCCTGCGATGTGTTTGGGCCTTGGGCCTATAGGCCTAGTGGGTTCAGGGAACATTCATAGTTAGTGTAGAACATACAGAGGGAGGGGAAGGCTGGTGTGTGTGTTGGTGTGGTCTGTTTAGGGGAAGAGGTCCCGTTCCGGTGTGGGGTGGTCGGAGGCGCTGGTGGTCACCGTCTCCCCATCGGAGGAGGTGGGGGAGAGAAACAAAATTCGCTGTAGCGACCTGTTTGGGGGCGATCGCGGTGTCGTGGGTCGTGGGACCGCCTGGGACCGCCACGGTGTGGGTGGGGTGCCATTGGCTACCGAGGGGGGTGGTCAGTGGGGGGCGGTGTGCAATTTTCCACAAACGGGGACCGTGAGACGGCTCTGGACCTCCAATGTGAGGAGGGGGTCCTCCTTCCTGTCAATGGCGGGGGTCTGAGGGAGGGTGGGGTGCAGACCTCAATTTCCAGCAATGGGGTGGCACTCGATAACGGAATGTCCCTCCTGCAGCTTCACTTCGGGGGGGGGGGTCCATCCGCGTGCAGCCGGGGTGTGCCTGCCATCAGGACCCTGGGGGTGGATAGTGAGGGGTGTTGGTTGCGTGGGACTAGGGAGGCGGACTGTGTATGCAACGGTGTGCCGTGCATCCCTATCGCCTCCTCTGCCGTCCAGAGGGGAGGGTGCTCGACTTCAGAATCCACATTTGATCGTGGCTCCGCGTTACGTTGGTCCATTAGTGCTTGCGAGGTTGTCACATAGCCTCTTAACAAGGGGGATTTTCGGCGGCCCATGTCAGCCAGCAGGTCCGCTTTGTCGTTGCCTACTACTCCAATGTGGGAAGGGACATGGAGCCATTGAACTTGAGCCCCAGGCTCCTCAATCGTGGCAAGTATCTGTGACCAGAGGTCCACATGACTGACCGGCCCTCCTGACCCTTCCTTGCCAGTCGTGTCTCCGCCATTTTTGTGCCTTGCCCATGGCTCCGCTGACCACCAGCAGGGAATCAGAGCAAATGAGTGTGTGCTTGTGCTGACGGCGGTTCCGCGCGGTTCCCCGTGTCCAGCCCCTTTACTTGCTCGGCTATTGTGGCCTTGCACTCACCACTAGGAGGGTCTACCGAGTGCTACACGGTTCCTTGTGGCTTTGGCCAAGTTGGTGCACTGTGTGCACACTACGAGCGCACTACGTGGGCACTCCGTGCGCACTACGTGGGCACTGCGTGCAATGCCAACACGATGAGCCCTAGCCAAGGAGGAAAGGGAGGAAACCACCCTACATTTATGCAGGCGTCACAAGGGTCTTCATATCCTTGGTGGTTGGTGGCCGAGGCCAAGCATTATGTGTTGTTGCGTGAGTGTGATGGAAGATGGTGGCAGCCTTCTGGCAACATAGGCATTCTGCCTTGACCCCATTGGGGCCCAGCTTGTAGCAATATGCAGCACTATGTGGGCCGTTACTGAAAAGCCATGCTACTGATTCGCGATGATCTGGGAGTGCAGATGGAGGATTCAAGTGCTGGCTCATAAAGACAATCCACAAAGACATTGCTTCCTAGGGATGGCAAGGCAATGACCATGAAAGTTGGAATCCGCTTTGGAGTGTGTAACAAACCACCTGCCGATTTGTTGCATTGTGAATATACAAGACGTCCGGTGATTCCCCATCATTATAATGTAGCATCCACCTATAACAAAGAGCGTGCAATAAAACCGGGTAAACCTAGGCTACAATGGCTGAAAATGGGTCAAAATGGGTGGCAATTCAAATGTGCCACATCCCCCATCCACAAGAACCCAAAAAAAAATCTGTTATGGAACAACCAACTGGTGAAAAAAGGCCAAAACTAGGGTTCAAGTAGTTGCCGACATACAACAGTTTGCACTGCGTGCATGGCATTCCCTTATATGCACTCCCATTGTTGCCAAATGATCACCCAACGACGGCCCAAGGGTCCCCAAGGATCGGTGGAGGTAAGCAGAAAAATGGCGATTTTTCATCCAACCCATGCCAGCATAAAAAAGGCCAAGTCCTCACTAGTGGGGCCCCATAGGGGGGGCCGATCTTAGAAAGTTGGAGATAGCACCCAAGACCCCCGCCATTAGTTAGGGGGTCCATATAGAAGAAAAAATTGAACTGGGACCGGGGGTCCAAGTTGACACAATGTGGCGGCTATAGGCCAACCAAGTTTGACCCCGCGGGGGGCACCGGGGCACAGCGGGGAGGGGGGGAGCAGGGACCTGAAGGTTGTGCGTGTTGGCCCCTTTACCCGCGGTGTGACTGCGCCTCGCGCTTGTTCGGATGCTGGGGTTGGGGGGAAGAGGGCGGGCCATGCGTGTCTCTGGAACAGGACTGGTGTGTAAGGGGGAAAGGGGGGTGACTAGATGCGGCGGTGTTTCCGCCTAGCGGTGGGGGTCAGGATTTCGATGTCCGGGACCGAGGGGTCTGGCGTTCTTAGTCGTCGGGGCGTGCCGTCCATCGGCCCACTCATGCGGACCAGCGTCCGTGGTGCACCTTCCACCGGTTCCTCCGCGTGAACCGGCATCTGCGGCTGGTAAGGGGGGGGGGGAGCTCTTCGGGCATCTGCGGCGGTTCCTGGTACAGCACTTCCAAGGGGGCCATGAGGCAACGGATACTGGGCTCGCATACGCCCCCGTGTCACAGGCGCATGGTCATAACCACATTGTTCAGTGTATTTCTCGCTGCACTGCAGCGCAGACCAGTTCTGTACCACACCAGGTGGTTGCTGACTGTGCTTGGACTTCGGTCATCTGGACACTGAGGTCAGCTCGCACCCACCACCCTCCCACACTTCCAAGGGGGGTTCCTCGTCCTCGGGAGCCTTGGGACCGACAGATACCCCCTCAGCAGGGGGGACCTGCGTTGTCCCTCGTCCGCCAGAGTGTCTTCTCATTACCTCTGATCCCTATGTGGGAGGGGACGTGGAGCCACTGTGCCTCAAATCCTACTTTCTCCAGGATGTCTAGGACTTGTGTCCACAGGTCCACGTGCCGGGCTGGTCCCGACGTGGTTTGCCAGCCGTGGCGCCGCCACTTTTGTGCCCTCCCTAGCACCCCATCCACCACGTAGGTGGAGTCAGGACAGATCAGGGACGGGTTCCTGGACGGTGGCCTTGCAGGGCCGCCCGGGTCGTGCGCAGCTCACCTCTGTTATTGGTTTGCCCCTCGTCCACAAGGAGGGGTTCCGCCACATCCTTGGAGTCTCCGAAGAAGACTCCATATCCCCCCACTCGCCCTGCTGCAGGATGCAGCTCTGAGGAGCCATGTGGGTAGATGATTTCCCAGTTCTCTTGTTCATACTGTGCAATGATGTCCTCAAAATATTCACGTAGGGCCACCTCGTGCCCTTGTTTACGTGACCTCTTGCGTGCTGGGTAGTGGAGTGTCGGGGGGGGGGGGGGGTGAGCCTGGCTGGTTGGCCCGTGGGTGGTCCAGCAGGCCATCAGGGCCGTCCAGCTGGTCCAGTCCATGCAACAACCTTTTGACTTCAGTGTGTGGCAGTGTGGGGGTGTGGTGCTCAATCCAAGGCTCCAGTGTGTTAATCCATAGGCGCAGAAAATGGTTCCAATGTGTGGGGCTGGGTTTCGGGTCGAACTTGTGCGAGCATCGCCAGTCGCCAATGGGCGCGCACCGCCGACCACATGACCAAGCCCAGGGGGAGGATAGGGAGAGGGCCGGCATCGAGGACAGGATTTCCTTTGCATCGTCTGTGGCGCCGTCGTCTACCTGGACCGGCCCCATACACTGGGTTGCCAGGCGGAACGCAACCAGCAGGTACCGGCATTGGATTAGCGTGTGCTGTGACGTTCCTGCTGGGCGTCCAGGGGGCATGCTGTCCCCTGGGGTTGCCACCCTGCCAATCTAGTTCCCACTGGCAGTTTGCGCCACACTGCTTGTTGGATAAACGTGACATCGGCATCCGGTAGTTGGACCCTAGCCCATTCTTTGCATGTTTCCGGTGTCTGTCTGGGTGGGACTGGCCGGAGCTGCATCAAGTAGCGTAGCATTTTCTTGTTGTTCCAGCCTACCCTGAAAGCTGGTTTGGTTTTCATGAGCGGTTGCTCCGTTGCTTGGCCCGCCGGTGGGGGGGGGGGGGGGGATGCAGGATTTTTGGGGCCACGTCCTTGTAGACGGGCGCCCAGGTGCGGGGGAGGAAGTCAAGGTTGCCCCCCATGACCATTGGCTGTTGGATAGTCCGGATGCCCGCTCGGATCAGGCTGGGCGAGTAGTATGTGTTGGAGTTTGTGTCCCTAAAAAGGGTGGAGTGCTAGAGGGTTAGGCGGGGTGCGAGTTCCCTCGTCGGGACGCCAATCGGTGCCGCTTTGCGTAGCAGCGAGTATGCCTTGCATGTTGTGCCCACAATTGGCATGGTTTTCCACGGGATGGGGCCTAATTGTAACCTTGGGGGCTGTATTGGGTCCAGCGGGATCCCAAATGTTGACGCCCAGTGCTGGAAATGGCTTCTGGACACGGGGGGAACGGACAGTGGCTCTTGGGCAGACAAAAGAAAGGGGGTTGCATGCTGCCCGAGGAGGAACGTTCGCGGTTGGGGCAGGTTGTTTCCCCCCAGGGACGGGGGGGACTCAAGTATGGGCAGGGTCGGGCCCCAGCTACTGATCCGTAGGGCCGTTCTATAGACCACCGCCGGCTGTGCCACCACCGGGTCGGTTGGGAAGTACGCTCTGGCCGGGAAAATGAAGAGGGGCAGCACCCACTGTTGGAAAAGAGCGATGCGCTCACTGAACGTGAGGGGGTGTAGCCGCATAAAGGCTGCTCTGTTAGCCGCGGGTGCCACGATAGGGGCGAAGGCCTCCTCTGAGGACACATGCCCAATGAGGATGCCCAGATACTTGACCTTGGACCTGATCTCTACCCCAAATTGCCGTAGCCTCTCCCGCAGCCGGTCGTGCCAAAACCCCTTGAGGAGGAAGGCTTACTTGTCCAGGTTGATTTTCACACCTATGTTATACCCATAGACTTTGATGGCTTCAAACACTTTATCCAGCAGGGGTATCACCTAGGCGGGGGGGGGGGGGGGGATATAGATCAGGAGATCATCCGCATAAAACAGTACATGTATATCGGGGGAGATTTTCTGCGGCGTGGGGATCAAGATTGAGCATACCATGACGAAAATCGCCGGGGACAGGGGGTCTCCCTGTTTGATCGCGGGCCCCGGATAGAGCGGCACCTCGGGGACAATGCCCCGTCCCACTGAGCAGACTAGTGGCGCCTTGAACATGGAGATCAAGAGGGCTGTCATTGCGCCTCCCCACACAGACGTAAGATCGATAGAATCCACATCTCAGCCTCGCTCGGTCCCCACGGTGAGCAGATGCTTCACACACGGGTTGGCCTTTTCCGACCAGAGGGCCGTCATAGTGGAACTCTCCCCCCCCCCCCAAGCAGACAATGTCCAACGTAGGGCCCAGTTGCCCTCGTCATGTGCGGACACTATGGAGCTCTTGACCCACAGGTTGTGCTCCCTACCCTACCCTAATGAGAACTGGTGGGACACGGCGATCACAGAAATCCGGAGGACGGCATTTCATTTTGAAAAGGACCACAGGCCCCAGGGAACCCCCGAGGTGACTGCGCTACTACACGACGCCACCCTCACCCCCCCCCCCCCCGAGGCAGAGCGCTTCCTGGCCCAACGGGACCTGCACCCATCCACACCCGCCCGGGCATACGCAATGCTGCAGTCCATGGCAGAGACAGAACAGGCGGACAGAGCAGGCACTGCGGTGCTGTCCAAACTGAAGTTCGTACTCAATGAGGAACCAGCCTCCCGTACGAGAAACAACAGAGGAAAAGCCAAATCGCCCGCATGACTAGAGAGGTGCAACAGCGCACAAAGCCGTCTCAGCTACCAGATAAAGCGGGCACACTCCTGACCGAGCCTACCAGCATTGCCAAGGCCCTGCAGGACCATTGGGCCAACATTATGAAGGAAGGCCCCAAAACAGTTGAGGAAGGACTGGACTTCCGGGACTCACTACCCCTCCCTCGCACACTCTGTAGCTGCAGTAAGCACAGAGCGAGGCGTCTTGAACCTCTAGGGAATTCAGTAGCGCCGCCTCCTCTTCGCGTGCCTTAACCACAAGGGGGGAGGGTGTCCTTGACGGATACTGTTTCCGAGTCTATCCTGGGACCATGACTGAGTTGTGGTCCGCGAGGACCAGCACATGTTCGTGTACGGGGAGGGAGGGGAGGATTTCAGCCAGGAGTTGCATTTGCATGGATCGCACGCCTTCCTTGTGGTGGAAGTGTGCTGCCAAGACGTTGACCTGTAGGCCGTCTACATTCCGCAGGTCGGCTAGCAAGATGCGTGGTGATAGGGAGCAGGACCACGTGGCTTCCCATCGGTTGTTCCAGAACAGCGCCACGCCGCCTCTGATTTCCGTATGTAGTGAGCTGGGACAGCATGTTGTACCCCTCACGTTTGGCCGTCTCGCGCACCTGCTGCGCCTGTGGGCCCTATGCATCGGCACAGGGCTGCGTGGGGGTGGGGAGGTGGGGTTCCTATAGTGCAAAGATTTGGACCCCTGTGGACTTGAAGTAGCGTAAAATCAGCTATACGCGTTTGTGTTTTCTTGCCCTCCTCCACCAGGGTGAGGGCTGCAATATAGTTGAATGTGGCGAACCGTAGGTTCGCTCCAAGCGATAAACGCTGCACAGATCTCTGCGATGGATTTGTATTGGAAGGATTCATCGTTACCCGCTCTCGGCCGTTTAACTCTCACGCTGTCGATATCCAATGCCATCATACGGGGGCCTGGGGTCTGGGGGGATTGTGCCTGTGACATGACTGCTTGCATGTAGTTCCGGTTTTGCTAGGTGAGCGGGGATGTGCCTTGGTACAGGGGGTGGGGTTGGCCAGGGGGGCTCAGGATGTTCGGCAGCACTGTGACTGCCTGCATGGGGTTAGCTTGAAACTTGGGGGGGGGGGGGTGACATTTGCGGGAGCAGGGAATTGGGCTTCCGTCGCAGGATCTGGGCTGGGGTCATCTGCCCCGGCTACTGCTGGCTTGGCCTTACTTTTATCTTTCTCGCGCCACGTTTGCTAGATCGCCTCCCAGTCTGCATACGCGCTGATTGTGGCTACCTTGTTGGCGCCTGCTTTATCTGTCAGGGTCAGCACTGCACCTGTGAGGGCTTTGATTCCGGGGGCGCGGACACTCCAGTTTGGCTGTCGGATGTTGCCCAAAGACCACCGTAGTCGCTCAATACAAATCTGTGACTCCTCTGCTAGGAGTGACCGACTATTAAGTGCATGCTTCACAATGCCCAGTATCTCATCGGGAGCCAGATACTCAGGGACATCAACCAGGACCACATGGTCCTCTTTTTCGGTGGGGGTCTTTGATCCCTTAGTGGACCATGAAACTGAGGAACGGACACTGGCCGAGGAGGACGAGGTGCCTTGGCGATCCCAGTAGACATCCCTTGTCCCTTCTGTCTTGAAAGCATAGCCTAGGTCCTTGAGGTGGGGGAGGCCTTTGTCAATAAAAATTTGCGCGTCTGTTTTGGTTTTGAATCCCAATCGACTTTTGTTTGTGTTCATGTATTGTGCACACGGGTGGTGTTGAAACAAGTCCAAAATTTTACAGAGATGGAAATTCAGCACTGCCCAAAATTTGGTGAGGGACTCGTGGGTCTGTGACTTCTTAATGACCCATACCTCAACAACGCATTCACAGTCTTCACATCCCCACTGTACGTGCGGAATGGCACTCTAGCATAGTTCTCCTTGTCGCAAAACTTGGACTCCGCAACCTGTAGCTTGTCCAGTGACATGAGGCTCTCTCTAAAGATTACCCAGCTGGTTTGTGTGGGGTGGGGGCCAGGGGAGATCGCTGTGAGGGGGAATCTTTGCACTGCGCGCGCACTGCGCGCTACTTTTAGACTATGTTCCCCCTAAAGAGCCCCCAAGCAAACCCCTTGGAAACGCCCTTAGAATTAGGTGACCCAAACTGCCCCCAGCTCAAAAAAGTTGCAAGCTACCTTCCCTTCACATAACACACATCATGCACAACTGGAAAAGCCATGAACAGCGCATTGGTCGTCACCCTCAAGAACACACAACCGTCTTTCTGTTCGATTGTCAACTAAGTACACATGGACTCCATCTTGCATTGGCGATTCACCACCCGTAGTGCATCTTGGTAGTACTCCAAGTGGATGAGCCCATCTCCCGCCATCCCAACCACCGTGGCAGGAACTCGCACGCCGTTGGAGCGGGTGTAGAACACCCGATGTCAAGACTCAAATCCATGAAGAAAGTGTGTCTAAGAAAGGAGGAGGGGGGTGTGAAGTCCTGTAGCATATGTGCAAGCACGATAGATTAATGTGTGCACACGAGCATTGCGCCTTGCCATGCCTTGACACAACCATGCTACGCCTTGCCATGCCTTGACCCAAATGTGCTACGCCTTGCAAAACCTCCGCTAGGGGTCACCGTGATGCCCCTAGGGGCCCCTAGTATCTCAAAGTATGGGTCTCTAGTGCGGCTAGATGCCCAAATAGTTGCACTGTGTGTGCACTGCGCGCGCATTGCGCTTAAGGCTGCCCCTGAGGCCTGTATCGAGGCCCAATTTTGCCACGAGGTCGTTCAGGGACTTATTGTTGATGCACACTGCCACCTTGTCGTCTTGCTTTGCTATCGGGGCGTACAACTTGAGGGGGTCCTGTCCTGGCGGTAGCAGCTGAACGATGCGGCGAGCTGGAATTGCTGCGAAGGGGTTGTTCCGTATGTTTTGTGGTGCATCCACTATCCGGGTGTAGAGGTGCGCTCCACCCTTCTCACTGACCGGTCGATGGAGAAGGGAGATGGTTTCCGGGTAGAGAGGCAATTTTGCTCTGAGAAGGTCTGTTCCTTCCGCTAGCCGTAGCTCTTTTCCTGTGAACAGTACCATTTTGAGAAAGACATCAGCATATTGTGACGCAACTTTCTTGTAGAGGTCTATGGCCTTAGGGAGGGCAGAACTCTTCGCAGCTATGACCACATTGAACGTTGCGTCCTTGCACCAGATCACTTTGGGCAGGTTCAGATCTGCTGCCTGTTGCACTGTCGCCAGGTTGTATTGCGCCGCAGACACATCTTTATCTTCGAAATATTTCTAATCCAAGAAGATTGTTGTGGTGTTTTCTGCCGCGACCAGGCTAGCTATGGCCACCTGTGTCGATTCATGTGCCATCAATGCACTGCCCTCTTTCCATTCATGGTTCTGTTTGAACTCTGCATCAGGCTTGCTGCATCCGCAACTTTGGCCATTGTGCTCGCCGTGGTTGTGGGATGACCCGCGAAACCCTTTACGTTCCAGTTCTGTCGGGTTTTAGGCTCCTTCGGATGTCCCGCTAGGCTCGGCGTCTATGTAGGTCGGGGTGTCGGTAAGGATGGCTTGTAGGATGTGAAATAGGGCGCCCCGCTGCTCAGCAGGGCCCAAATATTCGAAAGCGGTTATGGTCGGCTGTAAGCGGTGCCGGACCAGCGGCCGATGCGGCGTTGTGATGCGCGTGGGGGTTTCAAAGCTGTGGGGCATGTTCCCCGGTGAGCTCATGGTTGGAAAGCATCGAAAAAAAATAGACACTCAGAAAGTTCAAACAAAGACCACAAGCACTTCCATCCATGATATGCTTCCCCTTCGTGACCAAAATAATCTTGTGTGTCCAACTGGCAACACTTTGCAGCTCCAAAATAAGCCAAGACATGGGATTCTTCAACCAAAAAGCCTTCAGGGGGCCAAGAGTCTTCATTCCTGAGGACCATTGATGGGGGGGGGGGCATGATTCTTCATTCCGGGTGGGGGGGGGCATTGGGGCGCAATCATCATTCAAACTGCAACAGTTCTTGTGTTCGAGAGGATATGCTATGGACAATCTAGATGAAGCACAACGTATTCATCCGTCATAAAACTGCATCCATATCTACAATCAAACTGCAACTATCGTGCGTGTTCACCTGATGACTTATATATCGGCATGTGCTGCCTTCATGCTACATACTGTGTGTCTTACCTCCCACTGCTACCGTGATCAAGCACTCCTTCGGCTCTCAGTTGCTGTGGTAGTCCTATGGTGTGTTCTGCCGTGTGTCTGTGTGTTCCATTGCTGTTGCTGTCTCATGGTGCTGTGGTCAGTGCATATGGCTGTAGTGCGTAGTTGGTGCGAGGGGGCCGGAGGCCCAGCCTCTGGTTTTATATTTCTGCTTGGTCGCTTCGTTCCTTTGTATTGTGGTGCAAAAGCAGGGTTTTGCGGCAAGTACCCCAGCGGCAGCGCAGCCGGCTGCCGCACTGAAGACGGGGGTTCGAATCCCCCTCAGCAGGCGAGCTGAGGGGGAATACGAGGAGGAGATGCGGTTCCGGCGCCGCAAGGTGGCACCGGTGGTGGAGCGCGCTGCTGCAGGTGTGTGGTGGCGGATGCCTTTTTGTTGCACTCTCAGGTATAACTGACACTGATCTGTGACATAACTCAGTGAGAAAAACTATGAGGACGAGACACGCCACCCGTCGCACCGGCGGGGGGGGCATTGGCATGGGGGGGGGGGGCATTGGCAGGGGGGGGGGGGTGATACCTCGGGAAAGGGCGGGATGCTGGGGTCAAAACCAAAAAACTCATTGGGGATAGTTTTGTCTCCGAAAATGATGATTTTACAAGGGGTTGAACATCCAATGATGCAGATTCGGGTATGCTACGCGAATACCCCAAAAATGGGGGTATATGTGTCAGTCATGGCTAGTCATGGCTGCGATTGATCCAACAACCCCCTTCGAGTGATTTGGTGCAGTGGCTGTACTGTGAGATACTGTGAGTGGTGGTGGATTGAACCAGCCCACTGTGAGCATACACAGAAACAGCAGAATTATGTTTTGAGGATCTGGCAAACCTTGTGTCCAGAGAAGCTCTCAAGGCCCCCCAGATACGGGTCAGTGCAGATGTTAAAAGATTTCAGCCGCTTAGCGCAACTGTGTTACCTCTTTTGGTGTGACTGTGTCCCTCCACCTGCATTGTCCAACCCCTGCATATGCAGTCTGGCAAGTGCCCTGCCTGACAGCTCAGGGTGATAGATAGTTCCATAGAGCATACACAGAAACAGCATGCACCTGGTAGCACTGCTATGCCCTCCAACTTCATTTCCCCATTTGCCTCTTTGTCTAATCTATTGCCACCAATATTGCCTCAGTTGGCTACCATTGCACACTGCCAATACTACAGCCCCTGTGATGCATGAACAAGAGGACAGAAGACATGCAAAATACTGAATGCAAAATACCCAAAAACAGAATGTCTCTCCAGTGATCCTTTCTTCTCTCATACCTTTCTTGCCCCATCATTCCATGGAAACTGATCCTCATGTATGTATGGCAAGCGGATGACCAAAGTCCGCATCCTTCAGCTAAAATATTCCTCGCACCTACTCTTATGTGGTTGAATGTGTTGTGATTCTCGCAGCAGAAAACAGTAGAAAACAAGGACAGACAACCACAAAGGCAGGAAGGCGGTGAGCAGACCGACACGTAGGTAAATGACAAATGGATGGACAGATAGACGGGTGCGTGGCTGGAAGAACAGAATGATTGCAACAGGCAAACTTGTGGTCACGCTTGTGGCTGGGTGATGGGTGGGCAGGTGAATCACCTTGAATTATTATGCGTTTGTGCTGTGCTCATGGCAGGGGAGGAGATTGACGAGGACTGTTGGATGCAATTCAAAAGGCCCTGCAACAAAGCGAATCGCCCGAGGATCATTATGTGGTCATGAAGGAATCCCCAATACCGCAACTCTTGTTCCATGCCATGGGGAGAGTATCATTCTCAGGATTCGAAACAGCAATCCTGGAACTCAGCAGCTGCCCTGTGGTTTGAGGCAGCAATTGTAAGGGGGAATCCTTGCACTACGCGCGCACTGCGCGCTACTTTTAGACTATGTTCTCCCCGAAGAGCCCCTAGGCACGCCCCTTGGAAACACCCTTAGAATTAGGTGACCCAAACTGCCCCAGCTCAAGAAAGTTGCAAACTACCTTCCCTTCACATAACACACATCATGCACATCTGGAAAAGCCATGAACAACGTATTGGTTGCCCCCCTCAACATCCTCTAATGTAGAGGGGCAGGCGGCCGGGGGTACCTCCTTTCGTATGTGCATCGAAACCTTTGTCGACATAATACGATGACCGTTGTGGCGACAGCCCCGCGGAGGCAATTTCCGCTAAGAGATTATTCGGAGTTGAACTACTCACCTTCCGGCGGGTCTTTCGCTTCACCAGCCACATCAACCCTCGTAAGTTGATGCGACCGGCCGGACGAGAATTTGCTGGCGAATTCGAATGCGACTTTGCTTGGAATCACAGGCATAGCACAATTCAAAGAGATGGGTAGTATCCTGCACAAAGACATGGTCCAAATAGCCCTTGCAAATACAAATAAAGTGTGAAAAAGGGTGGAAATGGGTGAAATTGGGTGAAATTCCAAAAATGCTATATCCCCAATGTGGAAAAAGCATCAAAACCTACGCAACAGGGTAACGATGATGCCCCTATGATCTCAAAGCATGGGTCTCCAGTACAGCCAGACGCCCAAATAGTTGCACTGCGCGCGCACTGTGCGCGCGCTGCGCTTAAGGCTCCCCCTAAGCAGTGTACGACGCACAGACTCCAGGTCCAGTCCATTCCAAAACACTGACAGCACCCACTAGGAACTGTCCCCAAAACGCCGATATATTTTGACTGAATGCATGGAAAGGAAAATCAACATTGCCACACACGGATCTGCCCGTGCATGTTGTACCCTTTTGGGGTTGTCAGTGGCATTGCGTCAGGGGAAAATTGGGCAGGCTTAGGGGAATGTTTGCCCAGCGTGCACCCAGCGCTCTACTTTTGTATTAACCATCCCAACTTTAACCCCAGATTTACCCTCCCTAGAGAGCCCCCCCCAGTAGACCAGAGTGGACCGCAAGCCCTCCCTACAAACAACCAACTCAAGGGGCCACACAACTTTGTGGATTGTGAATCCATATCCCCAACTCAACCCAGTGGCAACAATACCCCTGCAACATAGGGGTCTCCAACATGTGCGCGCGCTAACGGCATCTTTTGGGGCCCATTCCCCATACATGACCATTTTCGACTCCCTCCCTGCTTGCCTCAACCCATATACACACCAAACAATCCACACAATGAGTGGCCCGTTGAGTTGGGGATATGGATTCACAATCCACAAATTTGGTAATACATAGTATGGCCACTATGATACCTCCCACGTTCGTTCGTTCAACTTCCAGTACTATTGAGGAAACCAGCATGTTACTCCTTTCCACAGCGCGCCTGGCACGCTAACACACCCCCTTGACCCCAACATATGAGCCAAAAAAATTTTCTTCCAAAATATGCACACACCCATGCAGGCCCATGCAAACCCACACTGATGTCTCTGACCAGACTCCAGCCCCTCTTGGAGAGGGCCATTTCGAAAATTTACGCAATGTGTTTTCGGTTCTCGAACTGACACTGACAATTAGGCACTCCTTTAAGGCTGATTTAGAGACCCAGGGTCTTTCAACGCTGAGATAAAGGTCAAAATTAACGAGCCATGAACACCTGTCGAAGTTGGTGCTCATATTGGTTGTCCTGTTGGTCCACACACGTTGGGACGAAAGTGCATGCGACTATGAATTCGAACTCTGAAGCAAAAAACATGGGCATATTCCCAAAGCACTTAGTACCACGAGCAGGGTGTCATTTACCCTTAACATCCTCAGTGCATTTGCTCGCGTACACCTTCTTCCTGGCGCATTGGTGGTGCGTCTGCTGATGCATAATTCCGGCACCAGAGGCTGTGGCGCTCTGAGCCAACACAAGAGGAATCAAAAAAAAGAACACGCACTTCCTCAGACAAAAAACAATACAACACTTCTAATCACATCTTTGATGGGATTAGATTGAGTGGAAGGTTTGGCCTCAACGGTATTGGCCTCAGTTCAAGCCAAGGACAACTTCATACCCACTTCTAATCACATCTTTGATGGGATTAGATTGAGTGGAAGGTTTGGCCTCAACGGTATTGGCCTCAGTTCAAGCCAAGGACAACGACATACCCTGGTCTACATCATACCCAGCGCCACCATGACTCATGGTCGGATAGGCCTGCTCCAACCCTGACCTCCGCAGCCTGCACCACTGGCCTGCCCGTGCCTTCTCCATCCCCCACTTGCACCATCAGCCGCATGCCCAAATATGTCAGCCACATCAACATCAAGGGGCGAACCCCCAACTCCCCAAACACTCACAGGCAACAATACCGACAGCTTAATGTCGCATTGATTCCCTGCAACCGGATCGCAGAAGGCTGCATTCGGAAGACATTCATTCATTGCTTCTACGCAGGCCGGAACGAATGCAACTGACAACTGCGAGGTCAAGAGGAGAGGCTGCGGCCTCAATTTGGAAGGTAACAGTGCTATTGTTGCAGCAGCAGCTTCCTCCACCTCGAGCCACATTGACCGGAAATGTTGCTCGAGAGCGGAAAGGCCGTTGGTAGATCGGTTGTCTGGTCAGGGTAATACAGATCAGACTATTGTGACAATACTGTTTCAAGTCAAGCTCGGCAAAACATTTTGACGTGACCTTGGCAGCTTCTTTCTTCAGGAAACCTCACGACTGTGGTACCTTTTAGCAGTTCCGTCCTTCCTAACACACCACAAACACAACACTGCACTGCACTGCACTCCTCAACGCAAACAAAAGAGACTTCTGGCATCCGGAGGGGGCGAGTGACCAAGGCTAATTGGGGGGCAACCAACGGCAGTGGGACGGGCGCTCTCCAAGGGTGCTCATTACACACACTTACGCACACAAAGTGGGACTGCCCTGACTACAGTCATGACGTGACGCAGAATGCCGACGTGCCGAATAGACACACTGCAAAAGGGCTGACTTCAACAGAAGGGCTACAGAAGTTGAGGCAGGCGCAGCTGATCGAAAGGAAGAAGCGGTCACTTGCATTGTGCACCTAAGCACGAAACACATGATTCATGTCCGACATTCAGCCATAGCCAGACCGTGAGGTTTGGAGGGTGCTCTCCACCGGTGATGAGGAAATTGTAACACAGGGTCAGGGGTTCGATCACCATATCAATGTCGTGCTGCATATTCAGGCATTTTGCACATGGTGTCGCAGGTGTAGTGTGCGAAAGGCCAGGCCAGTCTGCGGACCCGACCTCGGCTGTCTGAAAGGTGCTTCCTTGAAGGGACTGCTGCATTTGGTTGATTGACAACACAATGCCCAGAAGCCGGAATGCATGTGAAAGCAGCAAATCAGCGCCATGTGCAATGAAGGAGGGAAGGAAGCGGCTGAGCATCCCGGAAATGGAAAATGTTGTCATGCTGTTGTGAGACTGCTCTTTTGTTCCAAAAAGGGGGTGGACAGTCACAATGTCGTCTTCGGGGCACCTACGCCATGCGCAAACCAGAACCTTGTAGCCTCAGATTTCCTTTGGTATCGAGCAATGCGATCAGAACGCAAATATTTAAACTCCGTTGCATTTGCGTCTTCACTAAAACATGACCTCACACTGAATTGTTCACTCAGGAGGCATCTCAACAGATCAAAAGTAGGGTTAAAACTTAATATATGTATTGAACAAGGGATCGGCGTCACTTAGTCTGCTCTGCATCGATGGTGCCAAGAAGCGTCACGCAAGTACATATGAGGGCATGCACGCCTTTGGTAACAAAATAGACAGTCCATCTTTGGTTTGATTGATGCGTAATTGTTGCGCTCAGTGCATCTCTAGGCATCTCCACTTGGCAGGCAGTGGGTAATTGCTCCATCCGCATTCCTCAGATTGCCGTGATGTGTGCATTATGCTGCTTGACACACTCTGGCCAACGCACAAGGGTATGGATGGTCAGGTGGCGGAAGACAGTTCTGCGAGCAGCATACAAGCAGAGCCTCCCGAGTGTGCTGCGCGGCATGAATCCCTCCGCAGCCCAAGGTGAGAGCAGGCCTCTCCAGAAAATTAAAAACGATGCTGCTGGAGGCGTCTGTTGTATGGGAAATGGCAAAAGCACGAGTGCTGCAGGTGTAGAAGAAACATTTTTGATGCAAACCCGAAAAAATCTGATGCCGCCACGAATATCCCGAGGTTGGGGGGCTCCTTAATGAACTCTCCCTTCCGCCAACCCGTGTTCGCACAATACGTGACACAACCTGTGATACACCGAAACCCGACCCCCTCGAGTGGGTCCCTGCGTTGAATGAAATACACCCGTGCGCAAGGGGCTGGGTCTGCGGGAGTGGGGTAGGGTCATGAGACACTGGGTAATGCAGCAGCTCTCTTTTAAATTCATGAAACAGCAAACCCCACATTGCAGAAAAGATGTGTCTGCCCCAGCCGAAGATGGAGACGAGTTGTCTCCCCGACGGACAAACAGCATCCAGGGGGTTTGAAGGGAAGGAACGTGTGTTGATGCGGTACATGTATTACGGATGAGGCAGGGTAAAAGACACACAACAACGAAAAGCCTGCCAGCAGCGCCAACAGCACACAGCCTGGCGGAGGCCCCTACCTGTAAGAAGGCTCTGCCTAGACTTGTTCGTTGACCTCATGTGCTGTGCACCCATGTGCTGCTCAGGCTGAGAGCGTTTGGTTCCGGCCGCCGATTCAGAGCTGTTCAGGGCATGGGTTGACTACATCAAACCAGAGTCACCGGAACTTCCTTAATCAAGGAAGAGTTATGCTGTGAAATGGCAAGCGATGCTGACACGGCGTGGTGCAAAGCTGCGACGCTCCTGCGCCCCTCGTTAGATGCTCGACAGCTCTGTGATCTGCGATCCGTGAGATACAGCAATCAGGGGGCGACCAGGTCAGGGGTTGTGCCATGCACCGAGCGAACTGAAGCTGCTGAGACACGATATCTGCCGGCAGGGGGTCAGTCAGAGGTCAGAAACCAACAAATTAAGAACCTCCTCACCACCTATGCATACCCGTCGTGTGCAGCCACACCCATGCTGCCTCAGAAATGTTTGCAAACTGCACAGGCAGTCCCTGTGTAGTTCGGCAATAGCCCGTGCAAGCTGTCCAAAGCCACAAATCAGCGCAAGCATATAACGGCGCGTATTTATGCGACTAGGAGGAAACTTTAAACCCATGCCCTTGAGAACGGTGCTCTGATCACAAACAAGTGTGAGAAGGAGCCAGAAATGCACAAAACCCCGGGGCAAATGTGGACAAAGGGTCAGTTGTCTAGAGTAAGAACACGGCGCTTCATTGTTTGTGCACGAACGGGTGGGTTAAGTTGCATCGTCCGCATTGCTCTTCCGCGAAACCTTTGGCGACTGGGAGGCCGAGTGAACAGCAACCCCCGAAGCATGCTATCCGTAGAAGCGTCCTGCTGGATCGCATTACGTGCTGTCCGGTCCCATTGACAAAGCCGCCCTGTTCTCACCCAATCCACACCGCATGAGGCAGCAAGAGGTCAGAATTAGGGCCCTACTTCTTGTGGTGGAGCTCCGAGGCCTGACGGGGTCAGTTTTCAGGTGCCAATAGAGTCCCGCTGGCAACGAGGTGGTTAGAGGCGACATCACGGCGAACCGACAGCCAACGGCTGGCAGCTGAGGACAGAGAAACGGGCTGTGCTGGTTGCTGTTGGCGATTGGACTACCCCAAGCGCAGTACACGTCTGGGGGGTCCTCCAGGGGCGTATGGGTTGACTCGCTGGGGCTGGCAGGCCGTCGGGGTGCCGTTTCCCTCGCAGTAGTCACATCCATGGGACTCGCCGAACAACGGATCCCAACTTCTCTAGACCCCGGAGGGTTTGCCCGGCCCCCCACCCCCTCCAGGTAGCCTCTATCTATGGTCCATCTTATTTTTCCCGCATGGTCACTGCTTCTTGACTCCGTTGGCACACTGATTTCAGACAGTGACTTCAGACTGTCCTGCTGAGCGCCAGATGGACAGGGCCGGGGTGATGTGACGGAGGCAGTTGGATGCGGTGCTGTAGGGGCCAGCGGCATGTGTCGCTGTCGCCGGTGTGGTCCAGCCTGGGCAACTCAGCCCTGGGAAGTGGGCGGGATGGCATCTGCATGGGAGCTGCACCTGAACTGAAGCACGCCTGGCCGACGCCGAACAAACTTCTCACACACCGACATGGACAGTGCATGCGGTGGCAGCGAGGGAGGCCTTGTGGTGCATGGGGGACGGGGGGGGGGGGGTTATTCGTGTGGGAACAACCGGGCGGAATGAAGTGGTAGCGTGCGAGCAGTCTGAGTGGATGCGCAGAAGTGAGGCAGGAACGTTAGTGCATCCCATCGCCCAGCGCCACCCCCCCTCCCCCTTCCCCGCACGCTACGCTTTGCAATTGCCCCCATTGGCATTTCCCCAGACCTTCTCGAAAATGTCGCTCTGCAATGAAAAGCAAAGGGCAGCGGGGCGCAGTGAAGTCACCGACGGCGGTCGGCGGCAGCAGCGCACGAGACATAGAAGCCCGGAACGTCCGCACAACACGTCCGGACCTCCAGCCTCAGCTCTTCCCCAGCACGATCTCATGCGTCAACAGCGAGTGGTCGGATCCCGCCGGAACTGAAGGTGGCGAGCCCTCGTCAGAGTCCGAATCCATTTTGTTATTAGCCGCTGGAGCCGCTCTGTCGTGGTGTAGTAGGCGCACGCGTCGCGCAGCATCTTCATCGGAATTGGGTCCCTCGTCGCCATCCGAAGAAGAATGGTTTTGGCCCCGCTTTGGGGGTTCCACGTCTGCGTGGCACTCGTCGCGGTGGTTAGGGATGGGGCTGATGGCTTGGCGGGCTTGGCATGCTTTCGCAGGGCGCGCCACTCCTTGGTCTGGGGGCGGCGGCCTCGGGGCGCTCAGAGTGACGGGGCTGACGGCAGCGAGGTACTTCTGGGGCACCTGATATGCAGCACCTGATCAGGGGAGAGTGCCAGCAGACAGCCTCTGTGGGGCGGCAGTACACAGCCTCTGTGGGGCGGCAGTACACAGCCTCTGTGGGGCGGCAGTACACAGCCTCTGTGGCAGGGCAGTACACAGCCTCAGTGGCGGGGCAGTACACAGCCTCTGTGGCGGGGCAGTACACAGCCTCTGTGGGGCTGCAGTACACAGCCTCTGTGGGGCGGCAGTACACAGCCTCTGTGGGGGGGCAGTACACAGCCTCTGTGGGGCGGCAGTACACAGCCTCTGTGGGAGGAGGAGGAGGAGATGCGGTCCCCCGGTAGGGCGCACCCACCACACAACCCCATGGTGCATGCCGGCCCTCACCGATCTGGCCCAGCCCGGACGGCTAAGCATCATGGCGGCGGTTCTCCTCTTTGTCTCCTCCCCATGGTCCCTTGGCCAACGCAACGCGCACCCACTCCTGCCCCATGCGCTAATGGTACCCCGCAGGGGACGGATATGGGGGCGAGGCGGAGCACCAGCTCCACTTCCGGCACGCTCTGCCACCCCCTCTTGGGGGAGGGGACATAGTCTCACGGCTGTGGGCCCTTAGCCCGCCAGGTACTACCGACTGGGCGGCGTTTGGCCTGCAAGTCACGGGGGCTTGGTCCGTAGCCTGATTCCCACCCCCGCCGCACTGCACTCCTACCGGAGGTGTCTGTGCGCGGACCAAGACACACTCTCCCTAGGCGACTTTCCCACCGGGAACGTACCTAAGTTCAAGCATGCAAGGATCATCACCGTGCCGGACAGGCTGCCAGCCACGGCACTCGGACGGAGACCGGGCTTGGGTTCCAGCGACGACCGTGCACGTGGCAAGGCCGTGGACATTCATGTGAGACCCGCGACTCGTCATCATTCCCGGCGGAGGCCCCCACGCCAACGCGGCGGGGGCCTCAGTGGTCCCAAAACGAAGGAGGCCCCCGCGCCCATGCGATGGGGGCCTTGGTGATCCAAACACGCAGAAGGCCCCCGCGCCCACGAAGCGGGGGCCTCGGTGGCCCCAAATCGAAGGAGGCTCCCGCGCCCATGCGACAAGGGCCTCGAGGGTCCAAACGCACAGGAGGCCTCCCCACCAACGGGGCCTTGGGGGTCCCTAAACAAAGGAGGCCCCCGCGCACGCGGCGGGGGCCTCGGTGGCCCCAAAGCGAAGGAGGCCCCCGCGCCAACATGGCGGGGGCCTCGATGATCCAAGCGCGAAGGAGGCCACCGCGCCAACGCGGCGGGGGCCTCGGCGGTCCCAAAGCGATAGGGGCCCCCGCACCCACGCGACGGGGGCCTCAGTGGTCCCAGAAGCGAAGGAGGCCCCACCGCGCCCATGCAACGGAGGCCTCGATGATCCAAACGTGAAGGAGGCACCCACGGCAACACGGCGAGGGCCTTGGTGCAAATCGAACGAGGCCCCCGCGCCCATGCGACGGGGGCCACAATGATCCAAACGTGCAGGAGGCCCCTGCGCCAATGTGGCGGAGGCCTCGGTGGTCCCAAAGCAAAAGAGGCCCCCGCACCCATGCGATGGGGGCCTCGATGATCCAAATGCGAAGGAGGCCCCCGCGCCAATGCCGTGGGGGCCTCGGTGGTCCGAAAGCGAAGGAGGCCCCCGCGCCCATGCGAGAGGGGCCTCGATGGTCCAAACACGCAGGAGGCCTGTGCGCCAACGCGGCGGGGTCCTCGATGATACAAATGCAAAGGAGGCCCCCGCGCCAATGCGGCGGGGGCCCCGGTGGTCCCCAAGCGAAGGAGGCCTCCGCGCCCTTGCGACGGGGTCCTCGATGATCCAAACGCACAGGAGGCCCCCGCGCCATCGCGGCGGGGGCCTCGCTGGTACCAAAGCGAAGGAGGCCCCCGCGCCCATGCGAAAAGGTCCTCGATGATCAAAACGCGCAAGAAGCCCCTGCGACAACGCGGCGGGGGCCTCGGTGGTACCGAAGCGCGGGAGGCCCCTGCGCCCATGCGACGGGGTCATCAATGATCCAAACGCGAAGGAGGCCTGGGCGCCAACGCAGCGGAGGCCTTGGTAGCCACCAAGTGAAGGAGGTCCCCACGCCCATGTGGCGGAGGCCTCGTCGATCCCAAAGCGAAGGAGGCCTGGTGCCCATGCCACGGGGGCCTCAATGATCAGAACGCGCCGGAGGCCCCCGCGTAAACACGGCGGGGGCCTCAGTGGTCGCAAAGCAAAGGAGGCCCCCACGCCAACGCGGCGGGGCCCTTGGTGCCCACCAAGCGAAGGAGGCCCCCACACCCATGCGGCGGGGGCCTCGACGATCCCAAAGCGAAGGACGCCCGGCGCCCATGCGACCGGGGCCTCCATGATCCGAACGTGCCGGAGGCCCCCGCGCCCCCGCGTTGGGGGCCTCGGTGGCACCAAACCGAAAGAGGCCCCGCCCATGCGATAGGGGCCTCGACGATCCCAAAGCAAAGGAGGCCCGGAGCCCATGCGACGGGAGCCTCGATGATCCGAACGTGCCGAAGGCCCCTGCGCCCACGCGGCGGGGGCCTCGGTGGCCCCAAATCGAAGGAGGCCCCCACGCCCACACAACAGGTCCTCGATGATCCAAACGCGCAGGAGGCCCCCGTGCCAACACGGCGGGGGCACGCCCACACGGCGGGTCCTCGATGATCCAAACGCGCACGAGGCCCCCGCGCCAACGCAACGGGGGCCTAAATCGAAGGAGGCCCCCACACCCATGCGAAAGGGTCCTCGACGATCCAAACGCGCCGGAGGCCCCCGCGCCAACGCGGTGGGGGGCCCGGTGATCCCAAAGCGAAGGAGGTCACCATGCCCATGCGACGGGGCCTCGATGATCCAAACGCGCAGGAGGCCCCGGTGCCAACGCGGCAAGGGCCTCGGTGGTCCCAAAGCGAAGGAGGTCACCACGCCCATGCGACGGGGCCTCGATGAATCAAACGCGTAGGAGGCCCCCGCGCCAACGCGGCGGGCCTTGGTGGTCCCAAAGCGCAGGAGGCCCCCCCGCCCATGCGACAGGGGCATCGGTGGTCCAAGCGCGTGGGAGGCCCCTGCGCCAGCAGGGCAGGGGCCTCGGTGGTCCCAAAGCGAAGGAGACCCCCACACCCAGGTGACGGGGGCCTCGATGATCCATCCGTGCAAGAGTCCCCCGCGCCAACGCGGCGGGCGCCTCGATGGTCCCAGAGCAAAGGAGGCCCCTGCGCCAACGCGGCGGGGGCCTCAATAATCAAAACGCGAAGGCGGGCCCCACGCACATGCGACGCGGGCTCCGACGATTCCAAAGCGAAAGAGGCCCCATGCCCATGCCGCGTGGGCCTCAATGATTCCCATGCAAAAAAAAGCCCCCGCTGTGTCAGGTCGGGGGGACTCGGGTGTAACCGCCGACCCGGGGCCCCAGAGACACGCTCACACCCCATCGGGCGCCCCTATCCCCGCACGGCCGTCCGACCGGGGGGACTCGGGTGTAGGCGCCGAGCCTAGGGCGTTGGTGTCCGATGGGGGGCTTGAACCCCTTTACCCGCTTCCCACCGGGCCTCCTTATCCCCTAGAACGGTCTGCACAAGACCGGGGGGACTCGGGTGTATCCCCCGCTACGTGGGGACGAGGGGAAGCACTGCACTCACCTGCATCACCCTCCCACCGGGCATCCCTATCCCCCAAAATGGTCTGCACCAGATCGGGGGGACTCGGGTGTATTTGCCGCTGTGTGGGGACGGGGGGGAGCATTGTACTCCCCTGCACCACCTTCCCACGGGGTGTCCCTATCCCCCAAAATGGGCTGCACCAGACCGGGGGGACTCGGGTGTATCAGCCGCTGTGTGGGGCTCAACCAAGGGAGTGGGTTGCCGAGGTGATGTCCCTTTGGGCACCCCTATCCCACCTGACCATGGCAGATCGGGGGGACTCAGGTGTAGCTGCCGACCCGGGAACCCGAAACCTCGTTCACACCCCATCGGGCGTCCTTACCCCCGCGCGGCCATCTGACCGGGGGGACTCAGGCGTGTCCGTCCAAACGGGGGTGTTCTAGTCCGAGGGTCCCCCGGTTAGGGCCCCTAGCTCGCCCATATCACGAGGGTTTCTACCCTTGCCGCCGGCGACGTGCCTCGCCCCCGGGGAGCCCGTACCATACCTTACCATACCATATTGTACCCCTACTACTAGGTGGGTGTTAGTCCTATTACAAAGGAAGACTATTGGAGGAATACGCCGGCGTGGGCTGATGTGACCCGGTGCCGCGGGTCCCTTTGACCCTAACCGTGGCGGACAAGGTGCCGGTGCGCCCGTCACCACAGGTTCTTAGGCTGGTTCCAATGTACCATGGTTCCAATGTACGAGCTATCGGGTCCCAGCGGTGGAAAATGAGGAGAAGTGGGTGGGGTTACCTTATTATATTTCAGTGTCTCAGTTGGGTGTTACCCCATGGAGAACCCCTCAGCCAGTGGCGGACGGGTTGGCAAGTCTCCCCGACGGGGGTCCGGGGCTTTTACCCATTCCTCCGGCCTGTTGCTGTCGACCGGAGGTTTACATTATACAATACTGAGGTTCGTTGTTGATACCACTACTTTACTTAATACATACACATCCCAATGGTATCTAGACAAGAAGCCCGAAGTGGGGGGATGGCGCCCCCCACTAAACACAGAACTCGGGGACACATGCCCGGGACAAATCATTTGGAGGGGGCCGAGACTAGGGGGATGGTGCCCCCCACTGAACACACAGACCGGGTGCACATGTCCTGCATATATTGTCCAAAAGAGTCCGAGAATGGGGGGATGGTGCCCCCCATTGACCACAAAGACCGAGCACCCCTGTCCCAAACATCAAACCCAACCGCGAAGCAAGAAAGCCTGTGAGTGGGGGGTGATCCCCCCACTGAAAACTCACAACGGTAAGCCTGGTAACGGCAAGCCTGGGGTGCCCCTTAGTTCATATTCAAAGCAGTCTCCATTCCCGTGGGTAGTGCCACCGGTGCTCCTAGGTTCGAGACCGGCACACCCGGTGCAGGGGCACCATTGCAATGGTATGTGGGCATGTCCCCGGTAGCACGCGGAACACATCTGCAACTCCACTCCTCCCATCTAGAATGCAGACTAGAAGAGGCCTTTCATGATCCCATTGCTAGGATGGACCTGTGCAGGACCGAAGCAAGAGCAAGGGAATGAGGGGAGGAGTGCAATACAAGCCCTGCAGCAGCTGGGCCACGGGGAGGTATGGCAAACCCTCGCAAACCAGCATCCCCCAGTGGAGCCCACCTGGTACCATCGTGGCTCCCCCACAGTGGCTGGCGAGGGGTCAGGCACGCGACCTCACGACCAAGCTGAAGCTGAAGCTAGGTCGTCCCCCAGTTTGCGTGCTAGCCCACGGATCCCCTCCATGGTTTCAATCCCACACCACAGTGAGGTCACGCGACCCTGGGCAGCCGTGGGGGTCTCTGTAGGGCGTTAGTACACAGCATCTGCGGCGTGGCAGTACACAGCCTCTGTGGAGCGGCAGTACACAGCCTCTGTGGGGCGGCAGTACACAGCCTATAGCCTCTGTGGGTGAGCAGTACACAGCCTCTGTGGGTGTGCAGTACACAGCCTCCCCGGCGTGCAGTACGCAGCCTCTGTGGGGGGGGCAGTACACAGCCTCTGTGGGGCGGCAGTACACAGCCTCTGTGGGGCGGTAGTACACAGCCTCTGTGGGGCGGCAGTACACAGCCTCTGTGGGGGGGCAGTACACAGCCTCTGTGGGGGGCTGTGGGGCGGCAGTACACAGCCTCTGTGGGGGGCTGTGGGGCGGCAGTACACAGCCTCTGTGGGGCGGCAGTACACAGCCTCTGTGGGGGGGCAGTACACAGCCTCTGTGGCGGGGCAGTGCACAGCCTCTGTGGGACGGCAGTACACAGCCTCTGTGGGGCGACAGTACACAGCCTCTGTGGGGGGGCAGTGCACAGCCTCTGTGGGGCGGCAGTACACAGCCTCTGTGGGGGGCTGTGGGGGGGCAGTACACAGCCTCTGTGGGGGGGCAGTACACAGCCTCTGTGGGGGGCTGTGGGGGGGCAGTACACAGCCTCTGTGGGGGGGCAGTGCACAGCCTCTGTGGGGCGGCAGTACACAGCCTCTGTGGGGCGGCAGTACACAGCCTCTGTGGGGGGCTGTGGGGCGGCAGTACACAGCCTCTGTGGGGCGGCAGTACACAGCCTCTGTGGGGCGGCAGTACACAGCCTCTGTGGGGGGCTGTGGGGGGGCAGTACACAGCCTCTGTGGGACGGCAGTACACAGCCTCTGTGGGGCGGCAGTACACAGCCTCTGTTGGGCTGCAGTACACAGCCTCTGTGGGGCGGCAGTATACAACCTCTGTTGGGGGCAGGCAACACAGAGTCTCAGGGGACAGCACACAGGCTCTGTGGGGCAAAGCGCCCAGAAAACCATCGCGGTATAATGTCGTATGGGTCCGCATGCTTTTCCACTTTCCCCAAAAGATGTCCTCGGCATTGTAACGCCCCCAAGAAATTTGCTTCCACCCTCGGCGCCAAAACGTACGTGGGAAAACGTGCAACAACGGTGAAGAATCCCGAGGACCCGGAGAATAAGCGCCCGCAATTCTGAAAAAGATTTCAGTCGACAGGGCTATTCTTCGGTCCCGAAAGAGCACGCATCCGCCGGCGCCGACCGAAAAGTTTCGCACCACAAGATTGCAGTTCCAATGGTACACGAAGCATCCGCAAAGGACTGGGGCCTCCCTCAAGCGTGAGTCGAGTTTGGGGAGTCTTGTCTGAACACCAGTACTTCCACATCTGAGTCCCGGGGGATGCAAAAGGAAGGTACCTGCGTTGGAATGGGGGTTGGGGCTGGACGAGCTGTGGGCCGGGGGCATTCCCACAGTCCTTGGGCTGACGGAGTCTATCATCGCCATATTGTTGTCAAAACTGAGGGTGCTGGTCACGTCGCCTCCGGGATCGGTGGCCACATTGGTGCTGTTTCGGTCGGAGAACACACCGCCGCTGGTGCGCCGGGGGCTGTTGATGCTCATGGGGCTGCTGGGGCCGCCGCCCCCGATGCTGTCCGCCCGCTGGTGGCGTGGGGGACTGGCAAAGCTCTGGGTCACGCTGGGGCATTCGGTGAGGTTGACCGGGAGCTCCAACGTGTGCGAGTTGCAGACGGTGAAGCTGTCGAAGGAAGTGGTGGTGCTGTGGGCGGAGGACTGGCCGGTACGCCCTGCGACCGGGTTAACGCTGGGGGTGGTCGTCAGAGGCGTGGGGCGGGATTTGGCGGCGGTGGCGGTGGTGGTGGCGGTGGTGGTGGCGGCGGCGGCGGTGTGGTGGTGCTTGTGGGCGCTGGCGGATGGGCTCTGGCTGGAATTGCTGCGGTGGAGAAGCCGAAGCAGAGGAAGCCGTTGCAATTGAGCCGTAGCAATTGCGTGTGAGCGCATGGCATCTCCTGTCAGTGACCCACGCTCCGCGGTCCTTGACCCATGAACCGCCACGTGACCCTCGTGACCGCCGTTCGCCAACCGTCAAATGCGGACCAGCGTAGTGAACCAACGGCCCAAGGCCCGTGAGTGTGGGCTGGTGCGACTCCTAACGAGCCCTCCGCCCTCGGCCGAGGGTGGGTTTGCTGAAGGCCATACCTCTGCAATTGCATGCCCTGTAATTGGATGTCCACCTTTTCCAGGGCAATGCCCCGGCTCATAGAATCGCGGCTGCATTCGTCCATGGGAGGCGCATCTTCAGAGGCGCCCTGGCCCCCGGCCCCCTGCCCGAGCCGCGTGTGACTGGAATTGTCCAGCAAGTCTTGCACAAATGGGAGTGGGTACTGATGGTACGCGGCGTTCTCTGTCGGGGCTGCCATAGCCCTGTGGCAATGATGCAGAAAAGGAGGACAGGAAATGCGTCTCACCAACAGGAGGACAGGAAAGGCATCACCAACATCCGCACACTTCAGGGATTGATAAGACTTCAGGCTTCTGAAGGGGGCTGATTACGCCCCTGGTGCGTGGCTGCCTGGATGTGCGGGCGGGTGAAAATCGTTAGTTCCAGGAAGATGACCCTACGACCCATTGTGGATAGTAATGTGGGCTCGTGAGGTCATTTTCAAGCGCTGCGGCCCAAATAGCCATGGAATTGTGAATGGATTTCATGGACTTGTCGCTGCATCAATCTTCTTTGTAATCCCACATGAGAGTTCATCAATTGCGTAAGTTCCGTCAAAGTTGGTTGGCTCTCGTGTCGTACGAGTGCTTTTCAATGCTTCGTCTTCGTACGACGTACTCGTTGATCGAGGCCGTTCGTGTCTGTTGGGAGGCTGGGGGGAAATCACAATCTGTAACATTGAGCCCACTGCTCATCCCTGCAGCAAGTGGTCCTCAAGCAGTCGGCGAGTTCTTTGTTTTAATTGGGTGAAGAATCGCCTACTGAGGACCTGCGGGCTTGCAATGAGCTCATGGCGGTGGCAAAGGACTGATGGCCGTGGCTGGTCGCCGGCACCTTCTCGAGGTTCGGGCACGACGGAGGCTGGTGCAGGCCTCTGTTCAGAGTGTGACCCAAACCCTATGATGCGGCTCTGGTGGTGGGCTGCTGAGTCCCATTTTCTTGTGATCTTCTGTCATGGGGGGGGGGGGGAGTTCCCCCCCTGGCACCGCCCTCCCCCGCAAAAATAAAAATGGGTTGTATGTGCCGTCTTGCATGCTTGGGTTGCTGGACTTCGTCGACTGCGAACCTGGTTCGTGGCTACGGTCGAGCGACAGCTCAAGAGCGGTCAGTTTTTCTGTCTGTCAGCAATTGTGGCAGCTTGCCTACCGCACCTGCGTGAGTGGATGCGCGCAAGTGGATGTGCCAAGCTCGCCCTGCCGACTATTGCTCAGCAAACGCGTGGTCCGGTTTCCCCGATGGTTTTGTCATTTTCACGGAGTGTTGGCGGTGGGACCGAGTGTGAGTGAAGGCACCAGAACCCGACCGCACCTGAGCCCTCTTTCCAGCCCAAACCCTCCTCGAATGCCGCCCCCCCACTGCCCAGCCAAGCTGCTCCCGTCCATGCTGCCCGCCAAATCTCAAACCTCTGCACCAGCCAGAGCCCTTGGCTCCCCTGGTTTGGGGTAGGACCATTTCTGAGGCTATGGGTTGGACAAAGACAGGGAACGGGCGCAGGAGACCAGCTCCCCGCAGTTCTGTCAGTTGGCCGTGGAAATCTGTGGGGTGGTATATGCCCAAGACGATAAACTTCAGAAGGTGCGCTGTACCGGATGGGAGGTACAATGCACAAAAAAAAAGAACAGGCAAGAAAAGACTTAGGCACAAGCCCCACCAGCACACTTTGTTGACTGAACAAGAGCCGAATCCATACGGGAGACCAGAGATGAAGAAACAAACAAACTGCTGGGCTCCACGCCGCTGTGAACAGCCTGTCCTCTTTCGACACCACACACTGGATATTAGCCACAATGGAATACGGCCTGTGTGTGTGTGCGCGCGTGCGCGCGGGGGGGGGGGGGGGGGGGATATGTGCTGAGAGTTCCTGCCGACTATCGCCCGTCCAGCATGGGCACCACACCGCAGTGATTTAAAGGTGGCTCCTTCGGGTTGCGGTCTGCCATATGAAAGGGTAACGACTTAATATTTGAAAACGCATCCTGCCACTGCTCTGTAACATCCATTGGAAATGAAGGCAGCACCCGCCAACAGTCGAGTAATATCCAGCAGCCGGGTGCTGTGCGATGGGGCAGCACAGCCGACTGGTGCGGTCCGGTGCTGTGCTCCAGGGCACCAGTTGTGCTCCAAGGCAGCAGCTGAGTGCAGCAGCCCGGCTCAATGCTTTGGGGCTATAGTCGGGTGCTTTGCTTCGAGACAGGAGCTGGGTGCTGTGCTCCAGGGCGGCAGCAGACTCGTGTGCCCTGGAGCTGCAGGGTGGTGCAATGTGGGGAGGGGGGTAGGGTGTGTGGGGTGGGGTGTTTGGGGCCGACGTCGTGCCTTGGAAATGGGTGCATGTGAAGCCTGCTGGCGCCGGCAGAAATGGACTCCTCGGGCTTTGTGCAACAACACAAGACAAGCAGACACGAGGGCGAAGGGTGGCCACTTGGGCACGGCATGGTAGCGCACACCTGGCACAATACATGAGGTACGCGATCAGATACAAAATGGGATATGGGATGAGGAGCCATAGAGGCACAGCATCAAGGGCTTGAGTATACTGTGGACAAAAAGGGAAATGGAAGCGGAATATGTCTGTGGGACCGTGTCTGAAGTGGGGCCAGTCCGGTAATTGAGGCCAAAGGGGGGGTAGGGCGCTTTGGATTGCAGACTGCGATAGGGACACGGTGCTCCTCATTCACTTTTGGGGTAGGGGCATGTTTTTGAAGTTGGTGGTGGTTTTGTGGAGGGGTTGGGTGGGTCATTGGACGTGTGGACGGATGGCCAAGATGTGTGTTTTGAGATTCATTGCGCCGAGTTTACTCATCGAACCTCCTTTAGACATGGACCAGCTTTACCGAATGTCCGAAGTGTTGAAGAGTGAGGGGAGGCATTTGTTCGTCCGCTCCGTGTCCTGCCTTGTGGTTCCAAACCGGACCTCCCTCGGAACGGGATTTCCTAAAAGAGTCCCATCGAAGTCCCACAAACGCAGGTCATTTTCAGTCTGCGCCCACTCGCGTTCAGGGAGCGGTCAACATTAGATTTCTGAATGCAGCGTGGGTTTAGGCAACCCCCGCTTCAATTCGTTCCGCCCCAACCCATGAACCTCCGCGAAATTTAGCTTCCAACTACAACTCGGGGAAGCACGTGGCCAGTGGCGCTGCTTACGGCGGGGACGTGGCTATTAGCTACTGCATCGCAGCACGAGTTTGACGCGAGGGCGACTTCAGAAATTGAGAGCAGTTGCACCTCAACCAGTGGCAGCCCTAATGGAGGCTCTGACGATTCAGTCCGTCAGTGTATATATATATATATATATATATATATATATATATATATATATATATATATATATATATATATATATATATGACTGCGCAACTGTGAACGCGCAACTGTGAACGCATGTACAATGGCACCCGCACATTGTGCTGACGCCCACTCGGCCAACCACTGAGCAAGTTAGCGAGACGTTCGCAAACCAGCGCCAACACAACGGTCTCTGAACGCAGTGATAACAATGCAGACATCCAAGCTGCTTGAGGCACCCGACATGTGTCATTAGCACAGAAACATAGACGCCAATGGATTCGAATGGCCCACAGATTGGCACAAGCGTCCCTTGCTGGTTCAGGTGCTGGAGCTGGCCATTTCTTTCCAATGGATCCATTGTCATTGCAAGATTGCTACAGCATCAGTAACAATCCCACTGTGGTCTAGGCTTTCTATGAACCATCTCGAGAACCAAAGATCTAAATGACGGGTCTTTCGCCAAAAGTAGCTTCTTGCATGCAATCGCACAACTTTGGGGACAGTGCGTTCCGGATCGCAAAAGAGAAGGACAGAAATATGCTCCTCTTTCTGAAAAGGAAGGCTACCTCAACAGGTCTGATTGGATCAGAATTGTTTGGGGTACTGCAGCCTACGGACACCAATCCCTGAACTCTTGGCCCTCACAATGCGGACACCTGGAAGTACTGGAAGCCCGCAAGTCCGTCGCAGGCGTCCACTGCGTTATTGCAGGTGTCCGACAGAATTCCCTCATGGCTGTTGCTTGTGCAATCGAACTGGTAGCGGTCCGCGCGTCGGGACTGGATGATAATCATCATAAAGAAATTGAAAGCGACGGAGATATACGACGCACAAAGCCAACTGTGGTCCTGCTTGCCACCTCTGCAGCTGCAACTGTGGATAGAGAAGGGTGCAACACTGACCAGAAGCGGTAGGATGTTGGGCCTCTCTGTTGCACTCAGTGTATGCGTTTAAGCAAAGGCCTGGGGCAAAGAGCGGCTCCTGCGAGGTTTCATTGTGCGAGGAGCCACCCACGAATGCCGCCAGACCCAAACCTTTTGAACGCTTCGTGCAGGGGCACCGAAAACCTCAGGCTGTACGCTACTGAGGGCCTTCACACCAGCAACGGGTCGTCCAATTGGGAAGACAAACTTACGGACCGTTTTTTGTCCTGTCATGGTCCGTCCCCCCTCTTCACACCCCTGGACCAGCAAGAGAACTGCCCTCGCACAGTGCAAGCGTGATGTTCTTCCTACTCGGCAATAGGGTAATGCATGGCAAACCAATCAGCTATACATTCATCACAACGCTTACGCCGTCTAAAAATTTGCACCATGCTTGAACAGGTCAATATGTCTGGTGTTCCGCAGGACAACTCCAAACTGTTGGGAGTTAGTGCTACCACATGGCCTTCTTGCTCTGCATCTGGTATAAAGAGGGTTAAAAGGGGGGGGGGGGTCCAAGAACAATGACAGCCAGGAGAAGGGCAGTGGAATCAATGTGTACACGCAGGTGCGAGAAGAGCCCAGCCCAAGACAGAGGTAACTGCAAATATTCTGTCGTCTTTCAGCCCTTGCACGGCCCCTTGTGCTTCTGTCTACTGACTGTCGCAGTCGAGTGAAAGCTGGCAAGAGGCTCCCAGTGTCATCCTGACCTTGCAGATGTTTCAGAAACAGGCACAACTGAAACGACTGTGGCTGAATGGGGGATGGGGGTTGGGGGATGGACTCTGAACGACTAGAATCTGAATGAGCAACAATAATCAATCTCCCGAATCCGAGAGTACGGCCCACCTGACGAATGTAGAGATGGTGGCGATGCAGCTGAAGCACGTGCCCAGGCCTTTGATGATTCCGTACAAAACGTTTTGGTCCCGAATTGCTTGCATCACGGCGTAGCGAAATTTCTGTGCATTCAGGGAAATGAATGGGCAAAACATATAGGAGGACACTTATCAGGGAGGAGTGCAGTGCAGATGCGCAACAGGTGATATGCCCATTACACATAAAAATCCTTGCACATGGGACGAATACCCCAGCAGCTACAAATATCGATCGGCAAATCTCGATCTACATGGGGGATGGGGTGGCACTCTCGTGGGGTTGTCCCTCACACAGCACATTAAGATGAGGCAAAAAATGTTGCACAAGAGACAACGTATTGGTTTGAGCATGTAACATCAGCAGTGGTGATGCATCGGTGTGCAGATAATTTCATTTTAGATACGAATGGTGGTATCAATAAATGCAATAAAAATCCATGAACCCAGTCAAGAAGAGGCGGGTGTATTCAAAGTTTTGCTGCAATAGACAAGCACGTGTCCCCCAAAAGGGACGTGATTGGGACATGATTCTGTTACCCCACAGCCTTCCCTGTGCAGAGTCTGAAATGCAAATGCATATCAGCGTGCCAGGTTGCCAGCAAGAGTGTGAGGGGGGCTGGCAAAGATAAAAAAAAGTATCACCACAGTAACCTCACATTTATTCCTCATGTGATGAGAAGTGGGGCTCCTTGTAATTCGCTACAAGGCTGCGATATCATGCATTCTGTTTTGTGCTGCAAGGTCATCGGGGACCTGCTCATTAAGTTTCTTCGGCGTTGGATTTTAGCAGCACCAGCTGGTTTCCCAAACCATGCAAAGTATGATGGAATTTGCTGCTCTTGCGGGCATGGTCAGCTTGCTCTTGAAGACTGTGGCCCCCAACAACATGGTACTGGCAAAAATACCACACGTGTTTTCGCATATCCACGTGTAGTGGAAAGAAAGAGGAAATGAACCTTTACGGGGCACATCTACTACATCTGCATGCAGCAGCCATACTGCTGCCAAATATTCCCTTGGTCCACAAACTTTGGCCCACATGTCAAAAAATACATCTTTCCACTATGAACACAGGACCAAGCACTGTTGCGCCAACTGACTGTGGCGCTGCGTGCCTCAAGAGCAAATGGCCTTTGCTTACCAACAAGAGGGGTGGAGGGGTCAAATGACAAGGGCACGCACCCACTTTTTGGCTAGAGGCACAGCTCTTGGCCTGCCCCCATGGGGGGGGGGGGGTTCAAACTCAGGAGGCACCCACCCACAACCCATAGAAAACAGTAGAGAATACCAACGAACATCCTACAATACGCAGAGTCCAACGTTGTATTGTCCCTCCGCCTTTATGGTTCACACTCACTCATCATCACTTGACGAGAGCAAGATGGCTTCATTCCCTTGTTTGATTGTCCCTTGTCTGCGCGGGCAAGCCTAAAGCGGGGCCGCTGTTGATTGTTAATTTGCAGAGATTTGCCAAGCAGGCTCATAATCATACTTTTCCCACGCAGCAGTGTCCGAAGCAAGAATCATGAACTACTCCACCAAGGCGGAGGACAAAGAGAGATGCTATGGTGCAAGCAGTTGACCCACCAGAGACCTACCCCTACCCCGGGTGGGGGGGGGTCCCGGCTGAAGGAGGCACCCAATTTTTTCAAAAAGGCACCCCCCCACCACGTAGGGTAGGCTGGCCACTAAGCAAAGGCCTGATCCCTCCCAACGGACGTTTCCCCACATCTAGGCGGGCCTTGCATTGTGCATTCTGTAGGTGGACAACAATGGTGTCCAGTGCACTTGTTCAAAACGACTTGAGTGCCGTACGTGCATGAGCCATGACCCCCATGGTGACGCCCGTGAATCCCTCTGGCACCTCTCCTTGGTGCCAAGCGTTGTCGCATCATCAAGATGCCATCCTCTGAAGGCTCTTCATCAACAAATGCCCCCTCACCCTCTCCCTCATAGCGCCATTCTGTCAACCAGTCCCAAAAAAGCAGTGGAAATCAAAGGGGTTGCATCACCCCTGCCGTCTTTGGGGCTCGAATGTGGGCAAAGTGGCTACAAATAACACCCCGGCCGCCTAGGGGAGCGACACCCAAAAAGGGGGGGGGTGATCAAAGGGGCTACATGAACCTTGCAGTCTTGGGGACCCAAATGTGGGCAAAGCAGCTACATCACCCCTGCCGTATTGGGGACCCCCCAAAAAGGGGGGGGGGGGGGTGGAAATAAATTGAGTGGTTTTGTTGTGTTTTAGGTACACTCGTGCTGACACTCAGAAAAAAAGGGGGGGAGGGTTATAATTTTTTGTCCATTTTTTTCAACTGTCACTCAAAAATCACATCTTTTTATGTATTTTTTACACTCATGTGATACTTTACTCAAGAACATGCCTCGCCCCTCCATCCTAATCCGGGACCACCAGCACAAAGAATATATTTTGCCTCCCATCCCCCACTCAACCACCAACACACGAATATATCTTGGGGTCTGGCATACCACTAAGGTCTCCGTTGAAGCCTCTGGAGCACTGGGGTCGCACAAAGATCTGATGAGAGTAATATTACTGCTGCAGCTCTTGAACAACCGGTCTGTCCTGTCATTGCATGTCTCCCCCGATCCATCTGGCGCAGCAGGATAAACGCCTGCACCTGTGGACACAAATTCAAAAAGCTAAGGAAACAGGGGGCGGGGAACCTGTTCCGCTGCCCTCTACTGGAGTGCAGAAGGGCGGGGTGCTAGCCCCTCCGCCCTGTGCTGATGAGCATAGGCGCAAGGACTTTATCTCTCTGCCATGTGCTGGAGTACACAGGGGCGCAAACCTGTCCCTCCGCCCTCTCTGGTGGGCACAAGGGCGGGGGCCCTGTCCCTCCGCCCTGTGCTGATGTGCACAGGTGCGGGGACCTTGTCTTCCCGCCTTGTGCTGGAGTGCACAGGGTCACAGAACCACACCCTCCACGTTGTGTTGATGTGCCCTCTGCTGGGCTGCACCGGGGCGGGAGGGCTTTCCCTCTGCCTTGCTCTGATGTGCACAAGGGCGGGGAATCTGTGCCTCAGCCCTGTGCTGATGTGCACAAGGGTGGGGTACCAGTCCCACCGCCCTGTGCTGATGTGCAACGGGGCGGAGGGACCAGTCCCTCCGCCCTGTGCTAGTGTGCACAGGGGCGGGGAATCTGTCCCTCCACCCTGTGCTGGTGAGCACAGGGGCAGAGAGCTTGTCGCTCCACCCTATTGTGATGTGCACAGGGGCGGGGAACCAGTCCCACCACCCCGGGCTGATGTGCAAAGGGGCAGGGAACCAGTCCCTCCGCCCTGTGCTAGTGTGCACAAGGGCGGGGAACCGGACCCTCCGCCTACTGCTGGTGTGCACAGGGGCGGAGAATCTGTCCCTCCGTGCTATGCTGATTGCACAAGGGCGGGGAACCAATCCCTCCGCCCTGTGTTCGAGTGCACAGGGGCGGGGAATCTTTCCCCCCGCCTTGTGCTAATGTGTACAGGGGCGGGAATCTATCCCTCCGCCATGTGCTGCTGAACACAGGGGTGGGGACCTTGTCGCTCCGCCCTATGTTGATGTGCACAAAGGCGGACGGGCAGCAGTGAGAGCTAGGACCCCTCCTGACCATTGTACATTAAATTTGGAACAGTGTTGCGAAGATTGCGACTTTTGTACATTAAATTTGGAACAATGTCGCGAAGATTGCGCAATTTTCACGCAATTTGGCCACCAGGCTTTCATCAGACGCTTTCAGGGGATTGCGATTTTCACGCGATGTTCGTTCGTTTTTTCCGCGATTTTCGAATAATTTTGTTGTGCATTTCCGGATGGTTGTGCGTTGCGCTCGGCGGTGCGCTTGGAATCTGTTGTGAACTGCCACATGCTGCACTGTGCACAATATGAAGTGACCTCCAATGTTCCGCCACATGTTTCTTGCCAGTGCTCTCTTATTTTCATGGCCTTTGGTAGTGGACCCAAGGCAAGGAGCGCGTTCGCCCATGTCAAGTCCACACAACACAAGGCACGCCGACTCAAGTCGTTAGAAGAGGTTGTCTCCCGGGAGGTAGGTGCACCGTACATGGTGCAACACCTGCCGGGCACGGGCTATGGGAGAAGTCCGTGGCAGCAGTGTGGTGCATCCGGTCACTCCATCTATCAAGGACAGAGGCGTAGTACCTCACCCCTCATTTAGTCAGGGGTGTACCCTAGGAGGATGTGTGGGCCACAATGCAGCAGCTCGCAAAGCCTGTTGTGGAGGGCTTCGTTGCCACGACGGGTGAGGGTATCGGGCTCTATGGTGTTGTTTGCCTGCTACCAAAGCGGTTGCAACACCTAGAGAGTTGTGGACTGGTCGAACCTGTCCACGTCCAACAACCCGGTGATCCAAGACTACATTGGATGCGGATTGCGGTGGATGGTACATCACGCCATGAGGCGTTGTACGTCCATTGCACGCTTGGGGGAACGAGCAGCCCCGGCCAACTTGCAAGTTGGTGGCAAATAGAGGGTAGCGAGGAGTGGGCAACGTTATACGCGGCTGCCCAAGAGGTGGACTTCGACCAACAAGTGGGGGACGCAAGTAAGGCTGTATTCCAGCATACCGGGGCTTCTGACCGGGAAACCTTGTTTTTTCTCTGTGCCGATGGCAAGGCACAAATTTTAATGGCCAATTGTAAGAATTGGAAAGCCGAGGCTCCTCAAGCCTTAGTCTGTTGGGTGGGTGCAATAGGGCACAATGTCTTACCAACTTCGGGTTCGGGAAGGCACCATTGACGGGTGGTGGGAAGTCGTGCTCCCAATTGGAGCGATGAATCGACACATTGCAGCCGACCGCCGCATTCCGGACTTTGGGTTGCACGGGGTGCTGCGTGTCACTATATGTGGTATCTCAGGCATGTGCGACGCGGTGGCGGCAACAACGGGCAAGTCCGCGACTGTTGTTGTGCGCAATTTGTTTCAGCCCATTCTTGATGTTGCCCGCATTCAAGCGAAGATGGTGAGGTTGAACAATGAGAAGGCAAACGGGAAGGGAAAGGGGAGGTTTGAGTGTGCCGCGGCTATGCAATTCATACGCACCCGGAGGTGGGAGGCACTGATTACGATGTGCCTTGAGGAGGGGTGAATGAACAACAAGCGGGTGGGAGATAGACTATGGGGTGATGTTTGTACAGAGTGGTGGGACAATTTTGCCAAGATGTGCGTGTATGCATGGCAAACGGGATGGTTGTCCGGTGGGGACGTTGGAAGGCTACGCGAATGTAGTATACGAATGGGCAAGGCCCATTTGCCGTTGCAGTGGCCTAAGCTGCTGTGGTCATATTTGTGGAGTGACCACATGTATTTTTTTGCCCGCAAATGGAGAATCTTGTCCAAATATTCATGCTTTGCCATGGAAGGCAGCCATCGTAGGCTAAAGCGCATGGTGTGCAATAGCGGGGGCCTAAGCCTCTTGCGTGGCCACCTAGGTGTGGAAGTTGTGGTTGACAACCACACCATAGGTGACAGCCTTTGTCGAGAGGGGTGGGATGTCACCAAGAGGTCCATGCGTGGACAAGGGCCCGTGACAGTTGGCAGGGTGTGCCCGCAAGAGGTGCCTCAACTATGTATGTCCTCTCACAATGTTTCAGAGTCTGCAAGCGGCGGGCCTAGGGCATGCGGACATGCGTCCATGGCTTTGGCTGGCTCTAGGTACTTGAGTTGGTGCACGCCACGCGGTGGAGGTGTGCACGTGTGAAAAAATCAATGCGAAAATTGCGCAATTTTGGCACAAATTTGGTGAATATTCCCGTTTGCACTGGCACCGCAGACAAAGGGAACGCCCATGGTAGGAATAGGGCATTTTGGGGGGCACCGTAGCACCATAGTGTCTCAAAAAAGGGCCATTTCTTTTTGTACGCACCCAAATTTTAATTTTTTTTGGAATTTTTAGAAACATTGCTACCATCCCTACTCTATGAAACAAGTCTTTTTCGGCCAAAACTGTACATTTGTGCCCCCCTATTTGCACCATTTTCGCTCCTGATTCAAAAGTTCCCTTACCGGCCGTTCGCAAAGGGTATAGAGGAACAGGTTCCCTGCCCCTGTGCAGTCCAACCACAAGGTGGAGGGACAAGGTGCCTGCCACTGCGCAATGCTGCGTAGGGCGGAGGGACTAGTTCCCTGCCCTTGTGCACATCAGGTAAGGGCGGAGCAACAAGGCCCCCGCCCCTGTGCACATCAGCAAAGGGCAGAGGGGCAGGTTCCGTGCCCCCGTGCACTAGGCGGAGGAACAGGTTTGCCACCCCTGTGCAATCCAACACAAGGTGGAGGGACAAGATGCCCACCCTTGCGCACTCCTACATAGGTCGGAGGGACAGGTTTCCCGCCCTTGTGCACTCTAGCATAGGGCGGAAAGGCTTAGGCGGCTCTATTGGTGGGTATACTTGACAGCCAAAACGCACGATTTGCGCCAATCTCAATATCCGTTTTTCAGCCCCCCAAAAACGTCATACCTATTTTTCATCAAAATAGACCTGCATTTGTAGTATGTGCCCTCCGAAAGATCATTTTTCTTCCTCCATGAGGTGAACACAATACACCCCCATCTATGGATTTGAATTCTTGGTATTTGAAATTTTTGTGCGCCGCAGCTCCCAAAATCCGAAATCCCTTTTTTTGGTGGGTCATGGTGGGTTTGTCTGCAGTCATGTCCTTAGGTACTGTCCTGCTGTAACCACGGACGTCACACCTTGCTTCAACATTGCGCCGTACATCATTGCACCACAAAGTCCTCATGGAAACACGCAGGCAAGATATGCCGTCCAATTACTCGCAGACCTGTTAGAATGTGGCCTAGAAACCGGACTTCTGCTAGTTATGTGCTCTGTAGAGCACAAAAATTTTGAAAACTTGGTATTTCACTCATTCGGGTCAGTATCATGCCGCACACCTTACAACGGGCCACTGCATTACGCGACTGTTGCTTCTCTTGGGCCTCTGGACATTTTAATGGCAGTTGTACACCTGGTACCTTGGACAGTTGCTGGGCTCTAAATAATGGGGATGCGAATGGTGGATACATGCAGCTGGTTACAACATACTCGGGTTGAGGACTCTACCATGAGGTCTAGATGATGCCCTCTCTGCTGTGTGGACTCGTTCTTTGGCTGCTTGCCAACAGGCATCTTCTTCATGGATGCTGTACCCTTCCGGCGGTTCCTCAAATCCAAGGTATATGCTACAAAGGAGGATCTATCTGATGTTGTAGGGAGGGATAAGGGTGTCGACGAGTTCTGCCAATGGGTGTTAGATCTTAGGGACAACTACCGAGGTCGGAAGTCCATTGGGGATTACATCCAGCAGAGGGACATGCCTACCGTTAATGCAATACCCGATCTTTGTTACCGTGTTGTTGAGCAGGAGTGTTCTAACATTTGGTCTGTCTTACACAAAAGATGCCGTCCTCGTACCAAGAGGCCAACAAATGTCCATCTGAAGAGTCGTAAGCAACGTAGGTGTCTTTCGCACATGGGTCAATGTTCTTATACTATCCATTCATTTGACGTTCAAGCTTAGACCGTGTGTACTGCTCTTTGGAATGCCCTGCAGGGAGTACAAGCCGTCCTTTGGTTTGATATTTTTTATTGACGTAACTTCAGGCCCGTGCCTGGTAATGAGAACCGGTCCCTTAACTGTACAACTGCGGCTGTCTGTTGGATAGACCAGTGGATGTCTCGCCGTCTTTTCCTAGTTTGGATACATTGCGCCAGAGGATAGGCTGTACTGCAACTCTATTGGTACACAGTCATAAGAATTTCATTGACGGACTGCAATCGTTGATGGAAGATCCTATTCGTCTTCAATATGTACGTTGTCCCTTGGACATACGCCGCACCAATGTTACCAACCCTGCTTGGCACCCTTTCTTCTTTACTTACTTGACAGTGTCAGCCACCCCAGACCTTGTCTCTATTATAAACGGACTTCAAGAGGTGCTGCAACACACACAACACTGCCTTCCTAATTTTGGTAGATGAAAATATTCACTACCGTGTTCTGAAACTGATGTATAGCATCAGCTATGCTCTGTACAAACTCCCTTTGTTTCTTACGCACACCCCTGTAGTGTACGGGACTTGGCACCCGTACAAATGCTGCATAACTCTTTGTTACAGAAGATTTCCCCCTTTATTTACCTATTCTCCTTATGGTTCACTGAATTTGGGAGCCGCTCCTTGCTTGCACTTACATTTGCTCGCATACAGTCACACTAATTGGGTCAGTTGGTTTCACAAAAAAAAATTAAGACCAAACTTTTGCATGTGCTTGCTTGTCGGCATCCCTACTACATTTTTTAGGTTGCATTTTCGGATACCATCTGAAGGACATGGTATGGGGCCATATGCAAAGTTGGATTTTCGTACACTTGTGCGCTGCAGCGCACAATAATGAAGGGTATACATGGGTTTTGACTGTCAATTCTGATACCCCCCCCCCCACAACCATATAGGGCAAAATGCATGGTTTCTGGGGGTGTGCCGTGCACAGGGCAAAAGTACAATTTTTGAAAGTGGTTTTTTGCCCCTGTTTTGGGGTGGTACCCGTTTTGGAGCCGTGGCAATTTTGGCACCAACCAATAGAGCCGCCTAAGAAAGACAAGTTCCTCGCCTATGTGCACATCAGCAAAGGGCGGAGCAACAAGGCCCCCGCCCTTGTGCACAAGGCAGAGGGAAAGGTTCCCCGCCCTTGTACACTCCAATACACTCCTATACGGACCCCGCACCTATGTAGTCCAGCACAAGGCGGAGGGACCTGCTCGCCTCCCGTCTGCACATCACACAGGGCGAAGAAACAGGTTCCTTGACCCTGTGTAATCCAACACACGGCGAAGACATAGGTTCCTTGACCCTATGTAATCCAGCATAGGGTGAAGGGACAGGTTCCTTGACCCGGTGTAATCCAGCATAGGGCGAAGGGACAGGTCCCCCGCCCTTGTGCACATGAGCACAGGGCAGAGGGACATGGTCCCCACTCCTATGCACTCGAGCATAGGGCGCAGAGACAAGGTCCCCGCCCCTTTGCACTCCAGCGCAGGGCAGAGGAGGGGTGGTTTCGAAATCCAGTTGGTAGGGCCCCCGCCAAAGAATGATCTCGCCGGCGCGGACCGGCACGGGGTGGAGACCCGCCGAGGAGCGCGTCCAAGAGGTGGGGTGGTGGTTGCAAACAGGGGAGATTGCTTGTGCAGGGGGGTCGGGGGGGGGGGGGGTTGAAGACATCATCCCAAGGGTCCTCCACAACTAGCCCCAAATGGGCCTCCACCCCCCGAAAAAAAAAGAGCTGGCCAAATGTCGGGACCTCCCGCTGCTCAACCGTCCCCAAAAAATTCTTGAGCGGGTCAGTGGGGGGGTCAAGGAAGGTGGCTTTGGGCACCACACATGCATGCCTCTTGTCAAGGGTCCACTGGCTGAACAGGGCCACTTGCGTGTCTTGGCACGGCAAGGGGGGGGGTTGGGAAACCATGGTGGCGGGTGGTGCTCACCATGATGAGGACCTCCCCTTGGTTTAGGAGGACCCCATCCCACCTCTCCACCTAGGCCTCCCCCAAGGCCGTTCCCGCCTGAAAGTTTAGGCACTACTGGGGGGAGAGGGCCACAAAAGTGCAGAGGTGGCAGTCCGGCTTTGCCCAGTCAAACAGGGGGAGCACGTGGGGGGCGGTGGAGGTGTCCGTGTGGGCCAGCGGATCACCAGACACCACACCGGACACGATGACAGAACCGGGAGGCATGGGGTAAACAGATTCGAAGGGGTCATGCATTTCTTCCTTTAGCTTGGTTATGAGCTTTTTGAAGACGGTACCAGCCAGGGCCTCTGTCTTAGAGGCCCTAGACTGGTAGCGTTGGGGCAAGGAGGGATCAGCCCTTTGTTGTTCCACAAGTTTTTGATTAAACACAACATTGAAAACGTGTTGAACTTTATCCCCCCCCCTGCCCCGGATTTTCTCCACCCAATCCCAAGCCACCTTGGAGTAAGCGGACCCCAGGGCTTCTCCATTCACCGTATACCCAAGCCCATCAACAAAGTTGATGGGCATGGGAGGTGCGGGACGGTCAGGGAGGAGGGACTCCCCTCCAAATAGAAGTGGGCCAAAGGCCCCCAAGGAGGGGGGGGGGGGGCTGACCGCCGAGGAGGGCTTCGTTGGGGGAATGGCTAGTCGCCTTGGGGGGGGGGGGAGGGTTAGCATAGGTTTAGTCCAGTTTTGCTAAGATGCGGTGGCCTAAGGGGTGACTCTTCAACAATAGAGGCCTCCAGTCCACCACGTCAGCAATTTCGGGTTAGCGCACCGAGCTGGTGGAGATTCTTGATTTCATAACCCTCTTTAGTGTCTAGGGTGGACCTAACAGGTTTGGCTAGCAGCACGCAGCAAGCAGGCAGCAAGCAACAAGCACACGCGAATTAAGGAAAAATCTTACCTCCGTCGTGATGCTTCAGATTAGGCCAAAATTTTGGTGGATGCTACCTATGCCTGTGAGGGACAATCACACAAAGTATGAGCCAGAAACTCAACGGTGGCGGCCGGGAACGGGCGTCGCAAGTGCCGGACCTCCATTTCAAAATCTGCAATTTAGGGCCAAACACAGCCTTTGTTTGCCCCAAAACCAGGCTAGAACCTGCTGAAAACAGCCAAATGAAGGGAAACATGGCTACTCTACACATGCAGCTAGACTTACCCGTGCCGAAGGGCCCTCTATGGCACTCTAACTCCACAATATGTCCGCGAACCGCCCCCAAAAGGCCCCCGAAAGCCCCAGAATTTGTGCACATTGGCCGCCGATAGCCCCAAACCAAAAACACACCATATCTTGGGCTACGTGGCTCAAAACGGGATTTCGAGCGCACCTAATCCACCAACAACCACCCCTTTCTAGGTGGTTTCCAACCCTCAAAATTGCCCTAACCGATGCCTAGACCCCCGTAGGTAGGCCCAGTGGGCTGCGGCAAGCTGCAGAAGGTAACCCAAAGAGGTGGGTGGCAAAATGGGTCAATAACGTCCACCGCGTGCAAAAAAAAATGGTGTTTTTCAAAAATGATCCTAGGCCACATGAAATGCCAAAACAAGTGTTTTTGCCGCGTTTCCAGCTCATGGTGGCCCGTTTTGGCCCTCCTAAAATCCCAAAATGCCCTGGAAATGGGCTGTTTTGGGACAGAAAAAAAAGGTCCAAAACGGGTCAAAATTTATTTTTCCGAAAATGATCCTAAACCATTTGGGGTGCACAAACAAGTGAAATGAGCGCTTCTTGAGCCCATTGCAAGCCATTTTGGCCCCTCCAAAGTCACAAAATGCCTTGAAAATGGGCAGTTTTGGGACGAAAAGTCAGTCAAAAATGGATCAAAAATGTGTTTTTCCAAAGATACTTTTGGACTATTTGGGGTGCACAAACAAATGGAACGGGCCCATTTTGAGCCCATGTTGAGGAATTTTGGCCCCTCTCACGGCCAAAAGGGCCTTGGAAATGGGCCAATGTGGGACCACAAATGGCTCAAAAACGGGTCAAAACCATGGTTTTCGAGAAATGATCCGGATCCAGATGTAGTTCACAAACGGATAAATACGGCTCATTTTGAGCCCCTTTCAACCCGCTCTCATCCTGCTTCCAGTGCGTACCTGATCTGTCGTTGAAGTCTCCTAGACGATGTTCCTTCCCCCACCAGCTCGGTCCTAACATTCAATCCTCATTAGGGTTAGGGTCACCGAGCTGGTGGAGCCAGTCTTGGTTTTATAAGTCCGTGGTGCTTCGGATTCGGCAAAATTTTTGGGTGGTTTTTGGTGGATACTACCTATGGCTTTGAGGGACAACAACACAAAGTTTGAGCCATAAACTCAACACTGGTGGCCGTGAACGGGCGTCGCAAGTGCCGGACCTACATTCGACATCTGCAATTTAGGGCCAAAATAAGCCTTTTTTTGCCCAAAACCGCCCTAGAAGTGCTAAAAACGACCAAATGAAGGAAAATAGTGGCTACTCTACACATGCAACTAGACTTCCCCGTGCCAAAGGACCCTCTAAGGCCCTCAAACTCCACAATATGTCCGCGAACCGCCCCCAAAAGGCCCCAAAAGCCCCAGAATTTGTGCACATTGGCCGCCGATAGCCCCAAACCAAATCCACGATTAAATATTGGGACCGGGCTGGAGGGGAAGAAACATTGTCTAGGAGACTTTAACGACAAAAGAAGTACGCATTGAAAGTGGATGAGGGCGGCTCAAATGGGGCTCAAAATGAGCCGTATTCATCCGTTTGGGCACCACAACTAGACTAGGATCACTTTTGGAAAACCATGGTTTTGACCCGTTTTTGAGCCATTCGTGGTCCCAAATTGGCCAATTTGCAAGGCCCTTT